>BJBW01001846.1:410163-439138 GCA_004320125.1 Scolopax mira | reverse complement strand
CTCCAACCTGCCCTTGAACCCCTCCAGGGATGGGGCAGTGACTGCTTCTCTGGGAAACCTGGGTCAGGCTCTCACCACCCTCACACCAAAGAATATTTTGTTAAGATGTCATCTCAATCTCCCCTCTTTCAGTGTAAAACTGCTCCCCTCATCCTATGGCCCCACTGAGAAGAGCATCTTTACATGGAGATCTGTGATCTTGTAAAACACATCTATTCCTTGCCCTCTTCATCTTTGTTTGGTCACACATCTGGGTGCTGTTTATGACAATTCTTTCTATAAATTTATATTGTTTTTTCCCTTGTTCTTTAACAGGAATCTTTGTGTATTTCTCTTAGCTTGATAATGGATACTGTACTTGTCCCAGGCTTTTGCAATAGCATTGCAACAAAGAGAAACAAGCACTTTTTGGTTCATTTCTTCTTTATTGTATCAATTAAGTTATCCCTAACTTTCTGACTTTCACAGCTACCCATTATCTCGACCAAATGAGCACCCAGTAAAATGTCACCTCATCGTCTCTTTTTCTAGGGACATGAATTTCTCATCAGTGAGAAAAGCATCTTTTTTTTTTTTTTTTCATCATCTTGACTTGCCTTTAGTGTACATCAGCTTTAATACTGGTGTGGAAAAGCTTTGAATGACAGACTAAACCATTTCATTTATATGCATAAAGTGGCTGGGCGGGGGGGTGGGGTGGAAAGGTTCTGCTTTCTCAGGGTTGTCTGTGGCTGTACCACCTCAACAACTGACAAATGCTTTGCAGAGTTTGGTCCACGTGCCTCTTCAGGCTCTGGCACCTCCTCCAAGGCTGCTGCATTTGCATGTTTTGTCCCAAAGGTAAAACCTCTAGCATCTGAGCTGCTCTTTCAGCCTGAAATCTTCTCTTATCGATAGCATTTAGCATGTAAAATCAGCTGATTTTCAGGTGTAGGAGCAGAACAGTAAACTACTCCTGGTGTTTACACACAGAAAACATGGCCTTGGTTCCTGACAGTGATTTATGCTCTGAAGTCTCAAAATGTCTTTATTGGCTCTCTTTTCTGATAGCGCAGGCAGAGCTATTGTGCTCTCAGCCAGGACTATTTATGCTCACGCTGATACCGAGTGCCCCTTCCCATACCGGGGAAGACCACTCACACCACATGTGGTTTTTCTCTCCATAAATTAAAAAAAAGGTGCTAAGGAAAAAAATGCTTTGGTTCCTTCATCCTCCCTGAAATCCCACGTAAGCCCCAGCAGTGGCTGTGTGTTTTGAGAGGCTTCATGGCTGGCAGGAGGTCTCTGGAGAGGAGAGGGTGAGGGACCTAGAGAGGAGAGTTCATCCTTCTTACCCACCCCATCTCACAGCAGGGACAGAGGTTTTCCTAAGTGGTTTCTTTTGTGCAAGAGGCTCACCTCACTCTTTCTAACCTCACTCCTGTGAGATTGCCCCTGAATTCATGTCCAGATACACTCTGAAATGCCAGGTTTTGTGCAAAAGCTGAAGGACCCCCGTCCCACCCCCAGAAGCATCCCTGCCCTCTCTCTTGGGGGAGCAGGAGCTGTGCTTGGATCCAGCTGGACAACCTCAACCATGAGCACCTACTTTCAATGGGGTGGATAGACCTCCATGTGTTGATTCCTGCCTGGGTGTTATGGTCTGTTTTGTCAATAGTTTTTGTTTATTAATTAGCCAAAAGGAAGAGAGGCACTTCACACACCAGTGCCCGGAAGAGCTGGGAGCAATATTTTTGCCTAAGAGTTGCCTAATGCAGCTACTGAAACTCTGCCAAAGGTTTGCTTTCAGAGAGTTCCTATGGGCAATATTTTGATAATATCTTATATCCTAAATGTGCTTTATATGTTTCCTAGAAGCCTAACTTTTTTCTTTTTTTTTTTTTTTTGGAAAGAGCAAATATTCCCAAACCTTTTATGTTTCCCGTTCTCCGTCCTTCAGGTACTTTCCTTTTGCTACCTGATGCTTGGTGCACGGTGCCAGTCCGAAGAGGGCTGATTTTGGAAAGGCCATCCCGGCAGCCACAAGGCAGGTTGTCCATCGACTGCTGTCATAGCTTGGCATCCCTGACCCATCGAAGCTGGCACGGGCCGACCTGCCACGGGCACCGAGCCACGCGAGCAGATGGGCATGAGCCCGGCCAGAGAGGAGGCCGTGTAGGAGCATTTAGACTCCTAGCAAAGGGCAGAATTCCTGGACAGACTCTTTAAGCCCAGGCTGTTATTTGAGGGGATATTGCCCCCGCTGCGTGCTGTTTCGGGTTGCAGGGCAGTAGGTGTAAAACGATAAAAGAAGAATTTGAGAATTTCTGCTCCCGGATGGTGTCCTGCCACGGGGTCCTCTGGGGGTTGCTTAGTGGTGGTGTGGCTGGATGACTCTGGATGGTGCATGCAGGCACCTCAATACAGCTGCTATGACAAAACCCATCTTATCTTCAGATATACAGCCACTTTTATTTTTTATGTGTTATCTTTAGTTCATTGCTGAACACTGCAGATGGCTGAGCTTGAACCTGAAACTCTTGCTTTTTAAACCCTGGCCTATTTGGCTGTGTTGGCTTGGGGCTCATGCTTTTGGGTGCAGAAGCAATGCGTTCAGATAAAAGGACATATGCAAAGTAAGTATTTCCTTGATACCTGCCTTGTTCTCTGTGTTAGAGGTTGATTCCCATTCAGGATATATAATCCAATATATAGAGAAGCTCTGAGAAGCTGGTGGGGGTGTTAAATTGGATCCCATGCAGAAAGACACCGATGCCCAGATTGATTCCAGCTACCTCCAGCAAGTAGGTGAGGAATGAACCCACCTCTGGCTTTGCAGGACATAGAAATTGTCACCTCTGTCCCTACAATGGCCCTTTGGAGGTCCCCAGGACAGTAATTTCACAGAGTTAGGTGTTTCTCCCATCAGGCAAGATGGATCCGGGCCCTTTTCCTTCTGTGCCCTGGACCTGGACCAACTAAAATTACATGTGTGTCAGCAGATGTGTGTCTAATCTGTTCTTAAAAATTGCCAGTGAGTTTCACAACCTCCCTTGGTAATTTGCTCCAGTGCCTAATTATCCTTTCAGATAGAAAACCTCCCTTCCTCCAAGTTAAAACCTGTTACTTCTTGTCCAACCCTGTTGGGACATGGAAAAAAGTGCTTGTCACTTTATTTAAAATAAGGATTTACACATATATGCTTTCATATATATATATACACATAAATGTATTTAAAATAAAAATAGTATTGGGTGTCCCCTCCTTCTTTCTAGACTAAGCAAACTCATTATAGTTTTTCTAAAATGTTTATGATTTTCCTCTTCACTTTTCCCCAGTTTTTCTTCATCTCTTTTTTAAAGACTGATGCCAAGAAATGGACGTTTTATTTTTTTTTTAAGGCTTTAATGGTGTTCTGCAGAGATCTCAGAAGTTTATATGTAACAGCACTTTTTGTAACAGCACTGTGTTTGTTGACTCATAAACACTTTGAGATCTTCTGTAGCCTCCAGGTCACTTTTTGCACACTTCCACCATTGTGTTTCTGTGGATTAGATTTTTCCTCCTCTATGTAGTGCCTTACTCTCATCTTTATTAAATGTCATCATTAGGTTGCTTGCTCCAAAATCATTTGGAATTTTAAGACTTGCAATCATTCCCAGTTTGGTGTCATCCAAAGTGTACTCTCTATTCTGTCATCCAAGTTGTTAATGAAATATTGAATAGCATCAGATCCAGGACAGACCCAGCTGGGACCCTGTGTGGTGTGTTCTCCAGCGCTGACAAAGAGAGGAATTTCTGTGTTTCATTTAGAGCTTGAATGATCTAATCCATTGGATTAGGCAGCAGCTATGAGAAACAATGCAAAAAAAAATTATTAAAAAATCCCAAACCCCCTTTTTATAAGCATTCATTTCTGGAGCAGTATTATATAGCTTTTTCTTTCACGTATCTTGAGGTCCTCTCAATATAACTTTGTTATATTTTATGCCCTTGTTTTTCTTTTCTGAAGGAAAAAAGTTCCTACTGCCTTCTAAAATAGTCCCATAAGGTTTTGAAGTTGAACCCTGAATTAGTGAAAGAGAGAAGCAGAATAGTTAAATTTAAGTTTCTGTGGCATTTGGCAGATTTATAATTATTTTTCCGGCAACATCCTAAAAAGTATCAACACATCTTTACTGTGACACCTCTGATTTTGCAACAGAAAGAAGGTAAGAATCAAGAAAAAGAAGGCAGGAAATCAACTTTTTATGTAAAAACACCAGCATTTGCAGGCTCAGATAAGTATTTTTAAAAATGATGTCTCTTAAACTTGCAAATTTCTTCTTTCCCTAGTGCTAAGTACATTGCATAGGAGAAGGCTGCTTGGATTTGCTTGAAACACCCTTATCCCTTTTATGAAAATCGTCTGGGAAGAGGCAGAACTTCCCTGGCCCAGGTCAATCTGAACAAATGTGCATTAAATCAGAGAAATGGTGAGGTGTCATTAGCCTTTGTGAAAAACTTTAAAAGCTATGGAGGTTAAAGAATAATTTCAATCATGATTACTTTTTTATATATTTCATTTCCCTCTCCCTTCAATCCATGCGAGACATACCCTGTAATGATTTTATCGGTGAAGTTCAAATTTCAGCCATGTTTAACAGATTGAATAGATCCAAAGTGTTCAATCACTGCTGGTTATAGAGCCTGGTTTCCTGCACACCGCAGGTCAAAGAACCTCACCTGGTTCTTTCTGCACCTGGGTCTCACTTGCTCTAACCTCGCTCAAAGCTTTAATGAATCATCATATAGACACATGAAATGTGGTTAGATAGACTGGCAGACAAAGAAAAAGAATTGGTTAAATGCTTTTGTGATGAGATAGGATAGATTTATTCTCTTTTTCTCTCTCTTTTTTTTTTTCCCCCTCCAATATTAAGAAAGATTTAGCTTTTGGAAAATTAATAAAGCATCTGGAATAATCTGGAGCAAGGCAAAAATGGACAATACAGCCCTGTGCAGGGAAGGGTTGTTCAATATGACCTACTATATAACCTCACATCAGAACAACCTGTGTCTCTACCTTGTAGGAGCCTGCGAAAGCAGGATCCATGAGCACCACTGCTTCAGGGGTGTCCCTGTCCCTAATCATCATTAAACTGTTGAGTCTTCACCTTAATCTGACTGTCGTGCCTGCAGCAAGTCCATTGGTTAACCCAGTGGTTTCTTCTTCCCTGTCTTCTGGACGTGTCTGGACCACAAGGACCACCACAACAATTTTTTTATCCTGTTTACTGCTCTTTTATCTCCTTATCATTTTCTTTTTCCTGTTTATTAACATTACAGGTGAGTATTATACTATTCTTTCATAATCTCCTCTATGTTAGTGTCAACCTCTCAAGAGCTACAGCAGCCTGTGTCCCAAAAGGCAAATTTTTTTCAGTACTTTCACGAGCTTGTTCATGGAGAAGAGTCTTTTCATATTGTCCTGTTCAACACCTGCTCCAGTATTTGACTTGCAGATTAGATTGGGATAGGAAAAATAAAACAAGTTATTAAAAAATACTACATTCAACCTCTCCCCCGTAACTGATAAGTTGCTCAAATTCTATCTGTACAAAAGGGATTACCTTTTCTCTTTTTTTTTTCTTCTTTTTTTTTTGAAGTAGCAAGAGTAGGATCCTAAAGCTGTTGATATTAATTCAGGAGTCATGGTCTAAAAATCAGAATTTTGTGAAAGACTAGTTTGGTGAACAAAGCTCATTTATTTACCTTCCCAGCTAGAAAAGACTCATCTAGGTAAGTAGCCAAGAACAGGAGGGTACAAATGGAGAACTGGAAACAGAGTTTGGCTCAAGGTATGTTGACTTTGGCAAAAACAAGATATGAAAAATTATACCTCAGATAAAAATAAATTATAATCTGCAAACATTTGAATTAGAGGAGTTCTCCATGTAAACTTAATAAATGAATGTTAATTCAGTTACCAATTTGTAGCTATGAAACATAACTGGTGATGTTATTCTTTGGAACTTGTTTTGGAAAAGATTGCATAACCCATGAAGCAATTCTTCACAAAGTGCATAAAAGTGTCAACTTATGTATAATTTATGCAGCTAATGTTAGTTATGGTTTGCTTAATAGTACTTAATGCTGCTGTATGACATCATTCTTTCATTTACTAATAGAAAAAATAAAAAGACCAATCAAAAACATTTTAAAGACTAAACGATATATAGAGTAGTTTTGATTTTTGTTTAAATTGTGCAAGTCAATAATTATCACTCCTATGTAAAGGATTTTTAAAAGGAACCATTGTCATTCATAGTCTACGTATTTACTATTTAGTTAGTTGGTTTAATTACAATTTACTCACTGTGTATGTGTTAACTAATATCCCGTTAATGTGCCTTGAGCAATTCATTTTGCCGACAGCATAGTAACTGCCTGTGTGTGCTTGCCCCTTTATTAGTGGCAATTATTAAATCCAATTTTAGTTGTACTTACTACATTTCCTCCGCTGCCTACAGGGCATCCCTACGGGAGGGTTATGACTTAGTGCTTCTGTTCTTGGTCTTTACATCCTTTTACCCTCCCCGTGCCCTGGGGAGAGGCAGCCGGGGCCAGGGAGAAGCATGGTTAGGGTGGGCCAATGTGCCCAGAGGAAGACACAGGGTCACCTTTCCCAGAAGCAGGAATGAGTCCGTGTCCAGTGTTCAGCTGCAAAAACCCATTTCCTTGGGTTTGGAAAGGAGTGATTTTATTTTTTCTTTTTAACTGGGCATTAGACACAGAAGCATTAGATACCTCCAGAACTCAAAAGGCTTTAACTTTAATGCCCAGACTTATGGAAGCCATCAAGGCTGCTGGATGGGAAGGTGAACAAAGGGAGTTACACAGTTTGAGATGCTTGATATAAACCTTTTTCTCACTGCTAGTTAATGTGGGAAGTTAAATTGTGGCTTATTAAAATATTGGGCAAAATGTGCCTTTAGTTGTGAACTCCCCTTACATGGTCAATGGAGAAATGGATTCGTTTATTAATATCCTCTCTTCTCACTGAATAATCTTCTCGATGGATGTTTTTTTTGAGGGCAGCAATGCTGTCCTGTGGTTTACAGACCACATTTCCTAATTTGTTGTGTTGGCTTCTGCTCTCATGACAAAAATTGAGTTTGTAATGTTCCTAGCAGGCGAGCTGGCCCGACGTTGCAATTACCACCACCTGCCTGTTACACCAACTGTAAGATCTCAGCTTGGCACGGCTGAGGAAACCTGGGCTACAGTTAAATGGGTGGAAACTGCTCATTTTGCAGGCGGTGATCTCAGTCTCTCACACACTTTCTAAGTTTTCTTTCTAAATATTCCAAGCAATGCCACTTCAGTGGTCCTGAAAAGGGCAAACCTTTTTGCTTTACCAATGGCTTCCACAACAGATGAAGAAGTAATGCGTTTCATTGTTGATTTTGGCCCATGATTGGACATCACAAAAAAATTACAGTTGTCCCTTAGAGGGGACAATCTCCTCTGGCTTTGCTGGAGCAAAACTGCTGGGTACATGCTCTGAAAGTCCACCACCATTACCAGATTGAACAGGACCAGTTGTTTGAGCACTAGGCTATTGGTAGCCTTGGGAGTAATGAAAACCTGCCTTGTTTAATGTTCGGTTTAAATCCAGCCTACTTGCTGCAACTGGTTTTCATATGAAAGCAATCCAACCAACAGCTCTTGGGGCAGTGGTAATGTGAAAATACAGAATTCTTCATGCAAACCTTTGAAACAACAGGAAATTCTGTGTCCCACTTCTCATACAAATTACTTTGGATTACACCCAAGAGTAAATAATGTCGTCGTGTGTATGCTGTTCTTTCCAGGCACTAAATTTCTCAACCAAAATAAAGGGTAGTTCTGAATGATTTTTTCTGATTTGAAACATATAATTTTCCATGTGTGCACTTAAGTATATTCATCAAATATGCATTATTAAGACAAGATTTGACTTAAATCAAAGACAATAGTATGCAGAATGTTGTAATTTCTAGTTAGGGAATCTATCTTAAAAATTGCCACACTTTTATATTTTGATCACAAGTAATTTAATATTCTTGGTGACACAGAAACTCTATCACTTCTTGATAATAACCTGAAAATTGTGCTTTCTGTTCTTATTCCTAGAGATGCTGTTCTCAGATGAGGAAAGGTACAGCACTAACAGCATATTTGCAATTACCTGCAAGACTTAACCAAGGAAGTAGTCAGTTTATAGTTACCTTCAATATGTAAACTACAAATTATTAGTGCATGAAAATGGCATCTAAGTTCTGTTGCTGGGGTCTAGTAATTTTGGATATTTTCCATGCTATTACTGCCTGCTCCATATACCTTTACTGGTTCTTTTTGAAATTAACTTAATGGCACTCTACAGAAATGGACTGCCTACTGAGAATGAAAGCTTGCTTGCAAAGATGGACTAACTTCCTACTGGGAAGCACTGATTTGGCACAAACAAAGAAATGCTTTAGCATTAATTTACTTCGGTATCAAAATATTTAGAATAAATTATTTAAAATATTTAAGAACCGAATGGTCAATATTTGCTTTTAATAAATTGGACCCATGTACAAATATTTGATACTGAAAATTCCTCTGGTATCTTCCAGCTCTAATGCTGAGATAATGCATTCTCAACTTGCCAGGAGTGGTTTTTTTTCCCTTCAGGCAACCAGGGACACATTCTCGAATTGGGGCTTACACTTGTATGCACCCACATTTGTGCACCTATTCTCTTGTGAATTGTGCTCTGTTCACATTAGTACAGGTAGTATCACCGCGTGTTTTCTTACGCTTCCACCAAACACCAAACAAAGATGAAGGGAAGCTGAACACAGGTGGGTTCCTACTCACTGCCTTCCCGTGTGAAAGTTTCAAAAAATTATTTATTTGACTTGCTAAATTGGCACGTCCTCTGAAGTAGTGCTCCAGCAGCATCCCCTCTCAGCATGCGACTACAGAAGCCCATGCTCTTATGTATCCTGCAGCCCTGAATTCCTTTCCTTACCCATTGTTATTGCCCCAACTCCCAGTTGGGGGGTCACGTCCTTAAATACAGTAACGCCAGGTATGACTTTTCTACTCATCTCTGAATCTGAGTCACACGATATTTTTCCTCATGATTGGAATCAGGATCAAAACATAACCATGGTATCTCTCCTGATAGAATTGTTTTAGGAAACATAGACGTCCAATTAGGATAGAAAATGAAGATCTCTGCCTTTACCATGCACCTATACCAAAATACTCAAAAAGCTCTAATTTTCATAGTTCTGTTTTCATTTCTAGAACTAGGGAACTTTGCAGAGACAGTCTGTTTCATTCTGGACTTCTAAAATCTACTTTGTAAAGTTTTGAATATTAAATGCTTTTTCTTTAACATATAACATGTAACACTGCAAAACTAAAACATACTGTTTGGTGCTTTGATCTGAAGAGTTCCAAGCTTAGGGCACGTGATTTACTGCAGGAGTGGAGCCCTATGGGGAAGGCAAGTGATCCTCAGCACCGACTGTTCACAATACTGTTACTGGTTTCTCTTGATATTTTTGAACAGTTTGATGTCATTTTTTCCTTTCACTTTTCTCTCTTCCTTTCCTTTCCATTCCTTTCCCCTTTTTTATTTTTTTCCTTTTTCCCCTTTCCTTTCCTTTCCTTTCCTTTCCTTTCCTTTCTTTTTTCCTTTTTCCTTTCCCTCTCATCTGTTCATCTATTTTTTTATTCAGGATGAATTTGGGCCATTATATGCTAAAACAAGGTATTTTACCTGCCCTGAACAAAACGGTGTGTTTTCCACATGCACAGGGCTCTTGCAGGGTGGCGGTGGCTGGAGAATACAGCATGTGCTTTCTCATTTGCCTTCAGAAGTTAAGCATATTAGGGATGGGTTTAATTTCCAGCCCCTTCCCTGCAACATCACAAGTCGTGCTGAAAGCAGGGCTGAACGCAGCAATCGCAACACAAAACACAAACTCATACGTTTGAGTTGTGAGTTCTTGGCACTTTGCACACTGATTTCAAACCATGAAGTACTTTTTCATTTAACAGTAAAACCTTTTATTCCCAGGAATGTTTAAAACTTTTGTAAATTGGGGATTACTCGATTTCAAAATAATTTCCAGTGACAAAAGCCTGTCATTCTGTTGTCACTGCAATCCAATGGTAAGAAGAAATAGAACATTTTCTTAGAAAACTGGTGCTGGAGGTCTTGGCTATAAAGAAAAATGTTATCTGCCATAGCTCCTCCAAGCTCACTTATGCTGCCTACATCTCACGTTAATAATATTCTTATAATGTATTTAAATATTTCCTTTTTCTTAATAACTATGAATTTGATCAAGGGCTTGGGTGGTGCTGGAAATTTAGAGGGGCCACGTGGCAGGATGGCAAGAGCATCCTGCAGCAACGGGGTGTTGCTGTGTGAGGACTAAGTATAATTTAGCCATTAATGGGCTAATATGGGAAGCAATTTTCAAGTGGCCATAAATCAGTCATTTTGTTTCCTCTAATATAAGGCTTAGGAGTTGTTCCATGCCAAACTTCAGCTTTTAAGCCTCAACACTTTTTTTCTGTTAGGAACATTAATTAAAAAGGAAATTTTTTGTCCCCCCCTCCCTTCTACTGAATTGACTAATTGCACTCCTTCTTACCTTCCCATTTTCTGCACAGTGTACTGAACCATTTTTTTTTTGCATTTTTTTGCCCCCAAATTCTATCTAAGAATTCAATTTCATGCTAAGGGTTGAACCTCATCTAAGCAGAGACAGGTAGAGCAAGCTTGAGAGCAGTTGAAAGTGGAAAGTTACATTCTGAGATTTTAATTATGAAGGCCCCCACTCAGGCTTTTAAAATAATTAATAAATACTGATCTTTTGCCCAATAGCCAGTGGGGTAGGAATGGGTCACTGAAGCTTAAATTTGTAATGGAAAAGAACCAAAGGAAACCAAAGCTTCTGCCTGTGACTGCTGATACCTTTTCCAGGTTAGTTCCAGCATTTTATATTTTTCTTCTTTTAACTTAATCAAAGCTGTTTTGATGGCTATCAGACCGTTTTAGCCACTACATTCAGGTAAAGGGTGTGTATTGGCAACTCCACTGCTATGGGTTTTGTTTTTGCCTGTGTCACTGAGATATTACCTCTGTCAGTAACACATCTCAAGGACCACATGATTGTTATTGCTGACTGGGAAAACAATCAAAATGTTAAAAAAGACAAAGGAAAAGAAAAAGAGAAAAGAAAGAAAAAAGAGGAAAAAAAGAAAAAAGAGAAAAGAGAAAAGAAAGGAAAAAAGAAGAAAGGAAGAAAAGAAAGACAAAAGAGAAAAAAAGAAAAAAGAAGGAAAGAAATAAAAAAAAGAAAAGACAGGGAAAAAGAAAAAAGATAAAGAATGAAAAAATATAAAAGAAAAAAAGAAGAAAAAATAATGATAAATAGAATATGGAAGAAAAAAAAAGAAGAAAAAATGGAAAGAGGGTGAGACAGCAGTCTTTGTCATTTCCTAAAAAATGCTCTAAATAGCACTGAAAAAACTGCCATGGAAGTGATCAGAGCACCAGGCGAGCAGAGCCGGCTTCGGCCGTGGCGCAGCCAGGCAGGAGCTGTGTGGAGCCCGGAGCCAGCACTGCTGGACAACGGGAATTCTGCAAAACCCTCCTGCTTTATCACCTCTTACATGGGTTAAGGCTCGAGGCACTCCAGTCCTGTCACTCCAGAAACGCGTTAAATGAGTCGGGGATTTTGATCATATTGTGATTCTCATTAGTAAATCTGAATACAAATAGGTTTTAGCCTAAATAAATATCGTTTTGTCCACGTTGCATACCCAACGTGTTACATTAGGAAAAGTTAATTTTATATGACTAAATATAATCAGAAACACAACGTGAAGCCTGTCAAGTTGACATGGTATGATGGGTACCTTAACACTTCTCAGCAGGTAATGTTGTTTGCACACTGCTTAAACTTGTTCATCAATGACTTCTTGCATGATAACCAGAATATTAACAATATGTTGAAGGTGGCACCAGGCTCCTGACACGTACAAATGCATTTCACCAAGGAGGTGTATTTGCAAAGGAAGATCTGCAGATCATTTTGGCATTTCTTCCTCCTCTTTTTCCCCTCTTTATTTGTTGCCACTTGTATTACACCAAGATCAATCCCCTACTGCTTGTTCCATGCAGATGGGATGTAAAAATAAGCACAAAACTCAATAAAAAGAGCATGCAGACAAAAATAAGGTAAAAATGAGTGTAAAGATTGGTGGTGACAGGAAAGGAAAGATAGCAAAAGGTGTTGAAAAAGTAAAGTTACACAGGTGTGAGAACAGTGGGCATGTAGACAATTTGCTAATAAACCAATATAACCAGCAAAGCCCAGCAGTCCCTACCTGCCACCTCAGCGCTGTAAGTGAGGTACCTCTGGTGTCACAGCACAAGGTGATTTTTTCAAAAAATAGTGAAGATTCAGAAGAAACTTTTCTTCATTGTATGAAAACAAATGACTTCTTGAAGTATCTCATATTTCTTTAATGACTATAAAGCATTTTTCTGGAAAATTTCTTTTTTCTGGTTAAGCCTGTAGAATCTGTGATTTGCTTTATTATTTTTTTCTGCATTTTTTTATGATTCTGATATACTATTGGTATATTTTGGGGTTTTCAGGATACTTAGCAGACTTCTTTAAGTGATCTCCAAATTATGGAACTATTTAATCTACTTTCCTTTGCAGGGTATTTCAATCCTATTCAATATTTAGTGTGTAAACCTGTGTTGTTTCATCTTTGATGGCTTTTCTAAGGCCAAAATTTCAAAATCTGCTGTAATTTTAGGGGATTTGGACTCTGCATTAAGTAGATCTATCCTCAGGGTTGGGGAGGCTGTTCCTGAGCTGTTTGATTTCGCTGCGCTCCACCGACATGCCCTTGAAAGAGAGGTGAGACTTCTACTTATACAGAAATCTAAAAATACTTTCCCTGGGCCTTGTTTAAGCTTCCCAGAGCCAAAGAAATGATCTGGGATGAGGATTTGAACCTGGATCCAGTTCAGAGACTTGTGGGAAACCTTGGATGTAAATCTCCATATCTCTGCATGCTTACACCTTGCTAAGCCTTGAGTTTTCCCTGTTAAAATATAGCACCTCTCTATTTTAAAATAAAGCTATGCCATGTATTTTAATTGAGACTTTGGTCTCCAGCTCCCAATACTTATAATCAGATTCCAGTTTTCCTGCTAAAGCTGTTTATTGATGTCCTACTTTTTTCACCATCGTAGCATGTCAATAAATTGGAGAATAGTTCCGTATGTTAGATTTCCCCAAGCTTTCTGGGGAAATCCTTTGACAATTTGCTGTATAAAGTCAGTTAATTGCTTTATATAGCAGAGCAATAGCAAGTATTTAGACATATCATATGACAGACATTCGGAAAATATGGGAAAGACATATTTGTCAATAAAATGAACGCTGGAAAAACAAATTATTTTATTATGTGAAAGTTCTCGGTTTAAGCCAAGTTATCCTGATTGTACTAATAACTGACATGCCTTAACCAGCTGTCGGAATGGCAGGAAGAAATGGCTTCTGCTCGTTTTTCTGAACCTTTCTCTGGACCTCCCCTTAACCAACCAGAAAGGAAATCTCAAGATGCAATAGAATTTAATACAAAAACAAAAGTTCAAATTATATTTTATTTTAAGTCGGGTAGGGCCATAATAGAAAAAGATCATCAAAAAAAAAATGAAAAGAAATTGTTAATTTCTACAGTACCTTGAAAGAGAAGCCCCTGAGAATAAATAGAATAAGAATACTATTAAAATTTCCTCTTTTATTATATCTTCTCTGCCAGAGTAATTGTTGCTGTGTCCAATATATGCAGAGGACAATTTACTAGCTGTTTTCTATTAGTTTTTAGCATTAACATATACAGAAATAAAATGAATAGCTAGCTTTTCTTTGGTTAATTAAATGACTGACAAGTCACAGATGTTGCTGCATCGACTCTTCCATATGATTAAAAAAAAAAAAAAATCAACCCTGGCAAACAAAAGAACAGTAGAGCAGCAGTGTAAATGGTCTCTTTATTAAGTGAATATTGATGCTACATTATGATTTTTTTATGAATGTGAATAAGGTAGAATACTTATTCTTTTTCCAAGTTTTATATTAAGATTTGAAAAGAAAACCTGTTTCCTACATAATTCTCACAAAGGAGTTCAGAAGATGGTTTACTGTAGAAGTGACCTAATTTACAGGAGGTTTTGCTGCTGCAACATCTATCACAAAAGTGCATTTTTATTAGCAAGATACATATCTTTAATTTTTTTTCTCCTGTATAATTTTAATAGAATCTTGGTAGCTAAAAGCTGGTATTGAAAATAAATATTCTATTTCTATTCAATACTATGTTTTACTAAAAACTTGAACAGATTTTATAGAAATATTCATAGGATAAGTATATTAAACTGCAGCTCACTCCCTTCCTACCTTGTCCCTACTTTATCTTCATTAATAGTAAGACCTCTCTTGGAGTTGAACAGTTTCTCTCTGTGGTGCTGTCGTGTGTTCCTAAGACCCGGATCAAGATGCTTGACCCATTTTAATTTAATTTCCAAAGAACTAGAAATTAATAATTTTGAACTCTTAGGTTAGCAGGCTGGGGTCTTCTGAACTGTCCAGTGACTCGAGTGTGCTTTTTTGGTTAAACAATTTTGGATTGAACAAATATTAATTTCTTATGCTTCTTTTGCATAGTCTCCTGGTTTCAATGATCTTTTTGCTTACCTCTGTCAGGTCATTAGTTCCTTCATCTAAAGTAGGTATGATGAGAGTTGGAAACAGAGTATTTTCATGGTTTAACACTAAAAATTACTTCTTTTATGAGTTACAGACATTTGAGGAAAACACAGACATTATCAAATTTATTCAAAAAATATATATAAAAAGTACAGAAGCATATACTATTATTAATTGTTTGGTAAATTGCAATAGCCCAGCAACAGGACAGAGGAGCCAAGGCATCATTGGTGGAGTTACTGTCTCCCCACATGAAAGGATGAATTATGATGCCACTACAGCTACGAGTGGACAAAACACAGGAGCCACAGAGACGGGTGACCATGGAAGTTTGGGACAGGAAGTGAAGTAGAATAATTTGACTAATTAAACCAGCAAAGAATTTAAAAGGACAGAATGTAATTACTGATGATGGATTTAAGCCAGAACATTGGGACTGGAAACAATATGCTTGTGTAAAGTGCCATATTTAATTAACAGGGGTAGCTTAGGTATAATATTTACATATTTGTAAAACACTCCAGGAGCACAGAGCCTCTTTTCCATCAAGTGAGACCTCTGGTGCAGTATTGAATTACAAGAAAAATTGAATTTACAAGAAAATCTCCCCACTTACTATTTTGCAGAGCTTGGATGTCATACGTGATTCTGAATTTCGCTACTGAGCAGGCCTTGCTCTGATAACCCTAGGAGACCTACCCAGAGCACGGCTTCAAGCTTAGCTTTTAGGCAGCATGTTTAAGTAAAAGAAGAAAATGGATGTAAGTAATACTTACTTTTTTTACGGTCCTTCCCCACTCTTTAATTGCATGGAAAAAGTCAAGGTGTCTCCTCCTCCAGCCAGAGTCTGCAGGGCTGAGCCCTAAAGTGACAACAATCTCACCCTGGACTATAAATAATTCAGAGCATCCCTTCTTGGCCAAATCTGGCCACCAATTATCTCATCTGTGGCCCTGGGAATTTGTTTGAAGACTTTACCCAAGGAATTTGGTGGGCTACGATCAACACAAAAGTGCGAAGGCCTCTAAAAGCTGTTTTCACTTTTAATTGAGGAGATTGCGGTGGTCGTTTCTGTGAAAAGTACAGTGTCCTGCTTCGCCAGGGGATGGCAAAGGAAATACTTCACACCCTCACGATTGACTGCATTAATTACGAGGGTGATGAATAGTGTTCAACCTATGTAAATAAATGTGTGCCGGAGATTCAAGCCCAATGAAAGTAGAGCTATGTTTTAGTGGACCGCGGCATCATATTTCATATAGTAAAAGTTGTGAGGGAAGAGGAGTGATATTTATGGAGTGCAAAGCACTGTGGGATTTTGTGGGAAACCACATATATTCAGCTTGTCAGAAAACATCTTAATATTTACTCTTACAATCCCTAGGCTACTGCTTTCTAAACCTAAAGCTTTCATTAGCCCATTTACCAGATATAAAACATTTGTAAGTCTGTTGAAAGAGTTACTTTCAGGAGTGGCATTTTTCACAGCAAAACGATGATACCTTTACATAACCTCATTATGCAGCAGTGTCAGCTCCTGCAAGTGAGCTGCCTTATCCCATTGAATTAATTCTCTATTTCCACATTTCTCTTCACAGCCTCTGATTATTCCCGACTGTCCCCTCAGTCCTATTATTTCACGCGCAGAAGGATCCTGCTTTCCAGGGGATCCCGCCGCCGTGCTGACCTCTGGATCTGCCAGCATCCTGTGGCTGGTGGTGAGGCTGGTGTGGTGGTGGGGAGGCTGGTGTGGTGGTGGGGGTGGGGAGGCTGGTGTGTTCCTGGCATCACCAACAAGATTCCTCCTTGCATTTTGCTGAATTATTGGTTTATAAAGCGGTGGTACCCACAGACCTCCCTTCTCTGCTCGCTGCCCCAGGGTTGTTGTTCCAGGCTGCTCCCGATGTCCCGAATGGCTTCATCTCTCTATGGGTCACAAGATATGATGGGAAAAAAAAACCCAAACAACTCTTATTTCTTCTTGCCGGTTCGGGGTTCCGACAATTTTACGATGGGAAGTTTTATAAATTGAAAATTTCTTAAAACCTAAATAAGGATGATATTTGTTTTGGTCAAAATAAATATTTTTCACTTGCATTGCATGCACAATATGTTACATTAAGAAAGGTTAATTCTATATTAAAAATAATCAAAAACACAACATGGGGCCTGTCACGCTGACATGGTGCAATAGGTACTTTAATACTGCTCAGCAGGAACCCTTGTTATATTTTTTATATGTTAGTAGATGTCTACTTAGAATTGATCAAACCTTTCCTTCTGAAACATATATGCCAACACCTCCACAACACACTATAAACTAGACTCTCAGAAAACAATAATGATGCTTATCAGTCACTCGCCTTGAGTTTGCTTGTGAAAAACCTCTAGCTAGTATGCTATTGGAGCTCTTAAAACATAGATCTTTTTGCTGCACTGATAATTCACTCACAGCTTGAGATTGATGACTATGTGAAGTCCATAAAAGATGTTACCACTATATTTTCTTCTTATGATTTATTTTATCATGTTGTCAAGGTTTGCAGAAAACAAGAAACAAATCAATGAATGTCATGCTTAAATATTAAAGAAGGCTGTAATACACAATTTTATTCAGATGCCTTATTCAATCTTGTAGCTCTGAAAAGGGTAGCAGCAGCAAAGCTTTTATTTGAATTACTTTTGGAAAAATTAATTTAGTGTGAATGTTGAATTGTGAATGGCAAAAGGGTAGCTAACCTTATTTGTTTAAAGAGGAATACGGAGTAACTTGGCTTTTTTTTTTTTTTTTTTGCAAAAAGGTTTTGAGAACCTGGGGAAATTCACTGGCTTTTCAACTACAGAAACTTCGGAAGAGAATTGCTTAATGAGCTCATACTTTCTAAATTAATGAAAGGTTGCCTTAGTGAAGAGGGGGACACGGCAGAGGTTTATAGTAGGGTATTGATATCAGCAATCCCTCAGCGCTACAACGCTATTTAAAAAAAGCTTTTTCTCGTTCGTTACTACAAAATTGAGATCATGCCTCACACCTCGGTAGAGGGGGGATGGGGGAAGGAGGGGGGAAGCAAGGGGCTGTGGTTTGGGGGGTGCTGCAGCGGCTGTGGCCCCACGCTGATCCTGAACTGGCTCTCCCCTTCCTAATGCCTGTCTCTGGGCTTCATTGCCACCTGGATACAGAGCAGCAATTAAGCTCAGCTTGATTTGGGGTTTCTTTGTCCAGTTTGGGGTTGTGAATTTTTTTCTTTTCATTGCTCAGGGACAGAAGAAATCACATCAAAATATTCTGTGGCTTTAAAAAAAACCCTCTTTTGAATATAGTGAGTTTAAAATGGTGAAAATAATGCTTTTATGAAGCTTCTACTTCTATTTTCCACCTCCAGAAATAGCTTTGGGGACCACTTTATCCTTCCTAAGGCTGTCTTGTCCTATAGGAGTGGACAAGCTAGGTCTGAATGAGCAGCTTTATCTGGCCTTTTGTCATCAGGGAGCAAAGTTGCCTTTTTATCGGCTTCTTTCACCATTTTATTGCATTTTGGTTTTGTAACTGTACCAAGGATGGCAGTTAAAAAAGAAGAAAACAGAGCAGAGATGTTTTCTAGTCCTACATCTCCCAGGATCAAGTGAACTGGCCACGTCTTGGATGAGCAAAGCCCCATCCTTTGGCTGCTGAGCACGTGGTAAGCACCGGAACCTTGCGAGAGGATGCTCACCAGCAAACTCCATCAGTTTGTTACAGCATTTGAACTCACAAAATCTGTCTTTTATCAAGAATTATTGACTTTGGTGCTATTCCTGACTATCCAGAACATACTTGTCTTGGCTAGAGACATAGTCAGGTAAGGCCAGGTATGGTACCTGGTGTGTCTCCAGCACCAGAATATTCTCAAACATATGGATGGTCCATTGAATTGCCTCTAAATGATCCTGCTGTGAGACAGGAAAAACGTGGCTCATTCCTAGGCGAACAGGGAAAATTCTGAATATAGTTTGAATACATCTTGCCAGTGGCAAAAAGAAATAAATCCTCTTGCAGCATCCCTGCTCCAAGGCTCATCGTGCAGCCTGATGGGAAGGATTCAATTTGCTGGTGGTCACCGGGGCTGGCTTTTGGCCAATGGTTCAACAGTATGGTCAGTAGTGGGACTTCCGATGCTCTCAGGAGCCACAGAGGATAAACACAATGAGTATTAGATTTCTTTTAGTACTTTTTGGTGACTTAGGATGGATGGTTGCCCTCCTTGAGCAAAGGACCTCCAAGCAAGCCTTGCAGCCCCTCTATGTCCACACTTCTGCTTCTGAAATCTGGAGAGGAGGAGTTCTGGCATGGCTGGGTGTCACTGTAATGCTTTTGTGCATCCTTTTCTTGCAGACCAACCAGTACCAACCAGCATGGGGTGAACACAAACCCTGTACCGAAGAAGCAGGACCACGTGCTGCTCAGGTTCGCCAACATTGACCTCTAGTCTCCAACTCAGCTGCTCTTCAGAATAAGTGTCATTAAGGCACTCAGTGAACCTTCCACTACTGCCTAAGGCCACTTTTAATAAAGTTTTATTCTTCCATCATGCACTTTTCACACTTGGATATGGGGATTCGTAGAGTGTGTAAAAACATATAGTTCAACATCGCCTGGATTGCTGCTCTCCCCACCAAATCCCATCTAAAAACCCCATTAATTACAACCATGTTTTCTTGCTATGCAATTTTTGGGTGAATTATCTTTGTGGAAAGGAGGGTTTTGGCTAAACTGTTCCCTTTGCTGTGCCTGAAATTTTCTCAGCTCTGCAGAACACTTCAAGTATTTCAAGGAACATTTCTTTCTCTTTCTCTGCAATACTTTTTTTGTGCATACACCTTGTTTTTCTTCCAGGGATGGAACTGATATTGAGTGAGAGGTTTAGGCAAAATAATTTTTGCCTGCCCCAAAAAGATCAGGCAGTGAGAGCAATGAGTTGTTTTTGAATTAATTTAAGTTAATGCTTTAATTGCAAACAAAAGAATATTTTATTTGCAACTTTCATAATGTATCAGAGTATATTTATAACATAGTATTAAAAAAAAATGTGTTTGATTATGTGTTTTTCAAGTATAATATTTAAATTAACCTTAGAAAAATTCTTGAAGAATCAAATTTGTAACACAGGACCCAATTTTAGCAGTGCATTCTCTGCACACGTTATTGTTTATTATAATACATGCATGGAAAGCAAACTTGAAGTTGATCAGTTTTCACTCTCTGGCTTTTCTCTCTTCCCCTGCCCAGCAGGGTGTAAAATGACGGTCAGATTAAAACAACATAATCAGGAACAGGATTATCAAAGACAGCTAGTTCTGTCTGTAAAGGAGACACCAGGACACCATGCATTAGAAATCTTTACTTCCTGCAGGAAATATGGGAGCCCCTATCCTAAGAAGTGGAATAGAATTGAAAGCAGTGGAATATCTTTTTTTTTTTTTCCCTTTTACCCATTTATTTGTTTTGGCAATTTCTTTGGATACGTTCACCCAAGTGCAGATGGCAAATACGAGCCCTATGTGCTTAAATCCCATGTAAGTCTTTCACCGGCGGTGGGATTGGTAGTGGTGCTCCAACTCTGCAGTAACCTGAGTCTCCCTCCTTTGAGACTTTGGCTTCTGTTGCTTCCACATTTGCCAAGATCTAACTGGAAATGTGGATCTTTCCCAGGCCTGAGTAGCTGCTTCAGCTTTGTTTGTTTGCTTTGAAATTTATTTTTGAATTGTGGTGCATCTCAGCTATTCAGGCAGGGCTGGACAGAAAAAAAAAAATATTTTGCACCTATTAAAGGATTTTTTCCCTACCAGTAGTGGCTGTGAAGATTGTCTTTCACTAGCACTGGGAAAGCTGATTTGCACAACATCAGCCCGCAGGCTATTCTTGTGAAAAAAAAAAACAACACAAAAAACAAAAAACAAAACCCCAAATCTATTGTTAGTCAAATTTAATTCTATGTTATGATTTTGCACTTTGAGTCATGGTGAGCTGCATGATCACTGAAGAGAAGGTTGTTTTTTTAACATTTTTCTCCTTACAACTTGGAATAACGTGAACTCTAGATGGCTTTTTAATATAATTCGTAACATTTGGAGACCCCATGTCTAGTCTTTGAGATGGGGTTAACAAAAGGGAGGAAGATCACTGGAAAAAGTTTCCAGTTGTGTTGGAAATTGTTACTTGAACTTTTCAGTAGGTCATCTCCATTCCCCTGCCCCTCTGGAAAGCCTGGGCAAGCTTCCTCACACTGTTTCTGTAGGAAACGTTGTGGTAAAGATCAAGCTGCACGTTGCCGTGACTTGCTAAAAATGCTTTGGGCTGGAACCACTTCATTGCAAAAAAATTTACTAAAAATTTGCCTGGAACATTCCTCCTTGTACAACTTCTCCTTCAAATAGCTGGACTGCAATTTATGTCTTCCTTCACCATCCCTTAAAAATACACTTGCAAGCACAAGCTGCATGTTTCACAATATAAAAATATTCAAATTTAATGTAGAGAGCTGTTATATTACACCCCTGCTTGGGTAGGATTTTGCCTGGACAATATAAGGTGATAAACCAGATGTTAAGAAAGTACTTACAGGGCACAATTTTAAGGTGAGATACTGATTCTGATGATGTTAAATTCTCTTTGACATGAGTGGGTCCAGGACTCTCCCAAGGATTTGGGAGGAGATGCTGTCTCCAGCTAAAGAGACATCGTTTGGACCTGTCAACTTCTTTGAGGAGATGGCAGAGAAGGAGTTGGAGGAGGAGAGCTTTCCAAAGGGCATGGAACAGTTAACTCACCCAAAATTCAGTATAAAGAAGAACAAGCCAGATCTTTAGGTGGAAACCAATTTCCCTGAAAGCTTGCAAATATCTGGCTGATCTGATTCTGTTTGTCCATAATTACCCATAGAAGATCTTGCATTAGTTTCCACACTGGCGTGTGGCTGCTGATTTAATGGAATTGCACCAGTGCACTGAAGAATTAGAAAAGGCTCCAACCCAGTGTGCGTGTGTGCCTGTAGATAGAAATTTTTAAAATACCCTTATTTATACTATGAATGCAAAGTTAATGTTTTGGCTTTCTTCCGGGACAATCTGTAAAAGGAAAACTAGAGCTGGGGATTAAAAACAGTGTGCAAGTAATGTGTAAACCATGAAATTCAATTAGTTCCTCTTAGGAAGCCAAATTTTGGTGAATACTGTAGAGAAAAGGTAGGGATAAAATGCCTAAGCCAAAGCTGTACTTAATAAGCTTCAGTAATTACTTATAAATGGCTCGTGAAACCTGGAAAGGCATCTCTTTTTACCCATGTTTATGAACACTAAGGAAAATGAAGGATAGGGTTAAATAATAACGTAGACGACTTTTCATCCCAAATCTTCTACCAGAAAGAGTTGGGGACTCTCCCAGTGCTTGTGCTCCTTCCCGATGAGTGTGGGTGAGACAGTCTGAGAAGGGGTTACTCGAAGGGGTATTCAGAGGGAGTATTGGGAAAATAGCGACCAGATTTACCGACGAGGTCACGTATGACAAGCTGTACAGGAAATTAGGACCATTGTCCTGTTATTGATGTGTGCCTTTTTTTACCCCCACATCCTCTCATTTTTGCTGTATCCAGTAACAATTTGATATTTGAATTGTATAGTAACTCTTCAGAATTGGAAGGGTAAAAGGTAAATTGTGCTACAATGTGTGATAGATTAATTGGCAAATGTTCCTGTTATTGTTTCTGGGAGCTCTACACCCACCTCAGGGCTCTTGTCTCTGAAAGGGCTCCCTGATGTCAAAAGCTCTAGTGCAAATACCGATGTCCAAAAACAGAGCTGCAGCTCCTGCTCCACAATTCATCTTACAATCAAAGGTCCTTTGCTGTCAGTACAGGAACAAGAGAAACAAATACAGATCATAGACAATTCCGTTTCTGCTCCCTCGCCCCTGCTCCCTCCAGAATACACTGAAATCTCGCTCTAATCCATATTCTGAATAGTAAACTCCTTTTGACCTATACATTTTTTTTAATAAGAATAGTGTTTTCCTGGCTGCATATTCCTAATCTCCTTTTTATATACACTTTTTCTGAATCTTCATTACTTTTAAGAGATTGACCAAAACCTGAAACGTTTCCAGCTCAAGCCTGTTTCAGGGATAGTGGGTCAAGCTGGAGTTCCTTGATCCATTGTTACTTAATTTCTGGGTCAGGTTCCAGAAAGACCCCTTCTTCCTCTTTTGCTTCAGATGGAAAACACTCAAGAATTGATTTTCTGCTGGGAAACCTGTACAAGATGGTTGGAATCTCATGAAAAACACAACTCTTATGCTTCCCTAGATGGTGGAGCTCCCTCTTTTGGGGCCACAGCCTCTGAAAGCATCATGGGAGAGTCAGAGTTAGCCTCTTTCTTAATCTGTTATCAACTCAACTTTATTTATTTATTCATTTTCCTTCTCAGTTTCTCTTTAAGTTAACCACAGCCATTACTTTCACAGCATTGCAGGAGGAACTGAACATGCTCAAGGTGACAGAAGGAGAGGTGGTGGATGGGAGCTGTCAAGGGTGACCCCAGGCAACATCTAACTCTTTCTCTCTTGGTCTTTCACCAGATCATCTTTGGCCAAGTCCAAAGGCTGCTCCAGACTGTTAGTGAAAACTGTGTTGTAAGGTATATGCAGAAGTGTTTAGGCTTTCCCCAAGATGGTGGCTCCTCTTCAGACCCTTTCTCTTTGCTCCCTGCCGTTGACTGGCTCCCAGCATGGCTTCAGTTCCTGGAGTAAGCACAGGACTGGGTTTGGGAGTGTTTATGTCCTTAAAAACATCTTCTGAATCCTTTCACTGTAGCCTTGGACGTGACACTTAACCTTGCTGCCTCAGATTCCCCATCAAGAAAGGGATAATAACACTTGCTTATCTACTCCAGAGCGGGCTTTGAGGATTAATTAGTTAATATTTGTACAGTGCTTTGAACATAAGTGCTTGGTATTATCATTCTTACTTCACTGCTCCAGGCTCATTTTCTCCTTTGGCCTGATGTGCCTTCCTGCGTTTTCAAAAGCTCTCTGTCTTGTCTCAGCCCTGCTGTGTCATGCCCTTGCCCTGCCTCACCACATGCTTTGCATGCTCCTCGCCTGGCCTTCAGGTCTGCAGAACATCTGCAGAAGGACAAGGGCCAGCACTTGCTCCCTTCCCTCCTCCTGTTCGTGCTCGGAGAAACACAGCCCAGCGTTTGCAAGAGGCTCCCGTGGCTGCAGCGATGGAAACGGTTGCTCAGATTCTCCTTCCACTCCATCAACAGCGTCTCCTGTGAAATCAACATGCTGTCCAGGTGGGCGTTAGAGAGGTGGTTGTCATGGTGTGCAGATCATATGGTCTCTTGTCGTTCCTTTTATCTTAGAAACAAAGAGAAAGAAAGGGAGAAAGAAGGACAAGGTGGGGGAAGAACTGGAGAGAAAGGAAAGCCCAAAGCCTCTGTTATTCCACTGCCTTGAAATATACTTCTTGGAAAAAAAATCCCACCCGGCTCCATCATGAAGATGGTCAGTGGAGCCGGTAGCATACACAGAAAACATTTTGCCCTAAAGCTATTTAAACTTGTACAGTTGGTGAGCTTTATACTTATGCCCTGCACACCAACCCCAGATGTGTCCATATGGACCTCTGTGTCCAGTTGTTCCTCCTTCCCCTAGGAAATGGGTCTTGTTTCCAGAGCAATAACTGAGCCCTGCTTGGTGGCACCAGAGCAGCAGTTCCTCAGCATGCCCCAATAATTTGGTAGGTTTCTGCATCCCTTGTCCCTGTCCCTGCTGGGACCTCTCTGCTCCATACTCATCCCACCTCTCACACGTGGAAGTGGGACAGTGGCCACTGCTGTCCCTGTTCTGGCAGGGGAGGTGTCACACAAGCACCGCTCAGCCCTGCTAGAGACAAACAGCAGCTGCCCCCCCCGGAACCTCTTCTGTGCAGCACTGCCCGACTTCTTTATTTTAAAATTTCACGGAGAACAATGCTGTGGCTAAAATTCGAGTGAGAAAAAAACTTGAGGATATTTTCCTGCTGTTAGGGTATTCTGTGAATTTGCTAGGGCACGGGTTAAAAACATCAGTGGGTGAATATTTCACCTCTTTTTTTCCCCTCTGTTCACTTGTCTGTAATGGTTTGGGCAGGAACTGTCTCTTCCTACGCATGTTTTCAGTGCCCAAGTGCTCCAATTTCTCCTTTCTGCCCGTTACTGCAAGAGAAAACCGTCTGCATTGTCTGAGTGTCTTTAATGTGCAATTCTGCTGCCCTAATGGGCACCTGATGGTACAGATAGATTTGATTCCAGATTTGGATCTGCTGACATAAACCTTAATGCTTTTTATTGTGTGCCACTTTGGGAAATCCTGATTAACAGCAACAAAGAGATAATTATGCAAGATGAAGACAATGTAGTTGTTTTAAAAATAATGTATATCATACAATTAATGCTACTTTGTCCTATATCAAAGTCACACTACCTGCATTAATCATACATCCTCATAGTTTCTAAACATTAATAGCAAGAAATAAAAAGAAGAACTCCTAATCCCGAGGAGAGTCACAATAACGGGGGGGTGGGGGGTTGGGTTTCTTCCGAGAAGAAGAGAGCTAAGTGATGCAGGTTTGCAGCCTAGTTATTACAAAATGTAGAACATATGGCCATCTTTTTGAGAAAAAGGGGCTGAAGCCAGTTCAGGAACCTTAATTAATAATTAATTCTATTGAGTCCTCCTGCATTAAAGCTATCTGAACATTTGTAAATTAAGGTGTTACTTGAAATAAGAAGTAGGGGTTTTGTTTACTTCTGACCTTAAAAAGGGCCCTCCCCACACTATAAATCCAAATGGCTGAGAGCTCTGATGGACAGAGAGAAGCTGTCCTCTCTTTGGAAATTAAAGATGTAGATGTTGCACGATGCGGAGCAGCGCAACCGTGGGTATGGAGGGGGGTAAATGTTCTCTTAGGCTGTGGAACGTTTAAGACCTTAAAACCTGGTGGACAAACAGTAGGAATAGCTGGATGGACAGATATTTACAAAGGTCAGATTTTAGTACTTTGAAAAGAAACATTGGAACATGTTAATTTAACCCCCACAAAGGACATTGCCCTTTTGTTTTTTTTGGGTAACATGACTTTGAACTCCTCATGAGGGACAAAAAGGGACCGAGAACTTAATCTTAAATCTTGTTTTAATCATGGTGTCCCACTTTTGTGGCTTTAAGGAGGTGCAAGGGCCTGATTTCCCCTCCTCTACCCCGCAGCGTTGTCTGCCACCATTGTTTGCCCTGGACAATGCTCTTGGCCAAAGTCCTGCAATCTCCTTTTCTGTCCTGAGATCATCTTCAGTCTGCAGATTGGTGGGAGGTGGGGAGGTGGGTTGGACTGGGGTGGTGAGAAGCTAGGCCAGGTCCTTTCCCTGCTCTCCTGCTCAGCCACCAGGGTTTGGGGGGCTTGAGGAACGTGTCCTCCCATGGTTCTGGGCTCCAGACCAGTATGGGTGAACTGCTGCTGTATGCTCCTGTGAAATGGTATAGCACGGACATTATCTGTGTTATGAACATTGTGTGTCTACATCCATTGCCTGTAAAGACCAAATACTGACCCCATCTTTACAATTTTGTCCCATCCAGGACAGTAAAGAGATTTCTATAAAAACACTGGAGTAGCAACATTACAACATTAACGTTTTTCTCCTTGCTGACGAAATTAGCTAAATCTTGCATGTGCAACCCAGCTTTGCCTGTAGCATAACACGCTTTCCAAAGACTCTTTTATTTATACCTTGTTTCCCCAAATACCCTTCCAAATTACAGCTGGTTTGTGTCACTGGTGGCTTCTGAGCTGGGGGAATTAAGGGAAGGTTTGGGTGTGCTCGTTACATTACCTTCTGTGGAATGGATGGGGCTCTACCATATGTGCGCCTGCAATTAGACATTTTGATTTCCAAAGTATTTAGTTACCATTTGCTGAACCATTGAGTAATTACCACAGCAAAATTGCACAATCTGTCAGTACGTCAGCTAAGTGTGCTTCTGGACAGCTTTATATGCACCTTCACCAGCCCGGAGCTCTTTCCGTGCCTCATTTGGTTAAATTTCAGCCCTTTCCGAGGCGAAATTTCTGGTAGTGAAGGAAATTTCAAATAGCTGTGAAAATATCTGCTATTGTACACCTGCCCTGTGGAGGACACCTCGCCTCAGAGGGAAAGTGCTATTTAAGGTAATATGTTCCATTAAACATGGTGGCTTTGTGAGGCTGCAAAGTGCTATTCTGGGAAACAGGTTTGGAGCCGGCCACTCAGCACTTCTTGTTTCCATAATTCCCCAAATTTAGCAATGGCCGTTCTGCCACTGGCAGGGGGGAAACTTAAAAGTGTTACCCACCACCTTCACTGGAAGCAGAAGGATTTCCAACCTGAGAATGTGTTTAGGGTTGTGAGACTGAATTGTATCGACCCTTTTTTTTTTTAGTTGCTAAGGGAAAGCTTTCTACTCAGGAATGGAAAATTAAGGTTACCTTGAATAGAGAAAAGCAAGAGGCATCATTTACTTCCCTCCCTCCTTCTTCCCACCAAATTAAACACTCAGGAATCTTGAGAAAATTGGGTCACTAATATGGAAATTTTAAAGTATTGATAATACCAACATGACAAGTTGTCACTTTGCAGTATGTTCTTAAACACGACTAAACCTTAATAACCAGGTTATTCTAGAATAATCAGGGTAACAGAATGGGAATGAATGGCAGTTACTGTAATTATTCTAGAAAGAGGACCAAAGCAAACAGAAATTCTCTCTAATTTTATATATTCCCAATAGGTGCACATAGTACATCATTATCACTATAGAAACTACTTAGTAGTTTCTCCAAAAATCAGCTACGCTTCACGGTCTTATGGGCCAATGTCTGAGCTGCACATGAGCCAGCACCCTCTAATTCAAACAGAAGTAAGCTCAGAGCAAGCTGCAGCAGACAAAACAAATTTCCTAAGCCAAACATATTAAATCCAATATATTTTTCATTGATTTAATAGACCGAAACTTTGGATACAACTGACACTTTCTGGATATTAATGAGCATTAGGGCTCGGAAATGGAGGGTGAGGGCTGAAGATGAGAGTATACAGACGTTAGGGGAAGAAGGTGCTACAGGGGGCTTTGCTCTATAGGAAAGTTCTGTTGTGGGATGAAATCTGTAATTCAGTAAGATACTCTACAAAATTCTTTGATGGCTTTGGCCCCATTTTCAGCTAAAGCTGTTATTGCTGTCCTGATGCTTTGTGTAATAGTCAGGCGATCATATTTGAAAACAAAAAAAATACACATCAGCTAATTAAAAAAAATATTGTATTTGAGAACAAAACAATGGAATATCTGCTAATAAAAGAAAATATAATTTATCATGGATCAAAACCAGGGACTGTTTCCATCAGTTCTCTCCTGTGACGTGGTGGGGACAGCACCACAGCAACCCCAGGACGTCAGGGAGCTCACCCCCAGTGTTGGTCCATCTGGGAGGGACCCGGGTGCTCCTGCATCATTATTGCACGGGAGAATTTATTTACTTGGTAGCTCTGTTTTGGTTTGTTGCTCTGTGTGTTAGTCTGGATTAATTACAGCAATGTGGCAGGAACAATTCTACCATCTGAGGTACTCTGCATTATTTTAATTCCATTTTAAGGTTACTGATAAAACCTGAAATATAAGACCCTTCTGTAAGGCACGTTTTTGTAAACAACCCTCGTTTTGTTGTAGATGGGGAGGGAGAAGGGAGGACAGATAAATCACCCCCTTTTATAAAGGATGCTGTTTGCTAATCTTGTGACACTGCCGCCTGTGATATATGGTGTCTGAGTTCCCAAAGTTGATCACATTAGTAAAAATTACTGCATGTGTAAAACTAGATGCTGGGAAAATAAAAGAGAAGAACAAAAAAGAAGGAAAAAAGAAAAAGAAGGAAAAAAGGAAAAAAGAAGAAAAAAAGAAAAGGAAGAAAAAAGAAGAAAAAGAAGAAAAAAGAAGAAAAAGAAGTACAAAGAAAAAAGAAAAAAAGAAAAAAGAAGAAAAAGAGGAAGAAAACAAAAAGAAGAAAAAAAGGAAAAAGAAGAAAAAGAAGAAAAAAGAGAAAAGAAGAAAGAAGAAAAAGAAGAAA
>BJBW01001846.1:401321-403821 GCA_004320125.1 Scolopax mira | reverse complement strand
TATTTTCTTTTTTTTTTTTTTTTAGTTAAGACTCCAGTTACCAACCCGACTTCTGAAGGAAGTAAAGATACAGCAACGTTCAGCTTCTCAGCCTCAGCACAATGTTTGGAGACCTCATTCCAGCCATCTCCATGACTTTGCTGCATCTGGGAAATGGGTGCTTGGTGTGGAGGAGCCCCCCAGAACTGCTCATCCCTGCCCAACAGGGTGCCGTGCCTGCCACACACCATGCCAGTGATGCCACCACAGCCGTGCTCTGGGGCATCACCAGGACTTCAAGTGCTCTGGTAGGGAAAATATCTGAAAAAATAACTCGTTTCCCCAGCCACTGAGTGAGCCACCAGCCAACCTCAGCAGCTCAGGCACTGCAGAATAGAAGAGTAGGGGAAAGTCAGTGAATTTAGGGAAAAACTGGACAGTGTAGGAAGCTTTGTCCACTGTGGAGGTCCCTGTGGTCCCTGGTGCTCTGTCCCATGGCAACAGTCGGGAATTGTTATCAGGCCACTAGGATGTGTCAGAAAAGGATGGGGGGAAAAAAAAAAAAAGGAAAGAAAATCTCTTTTAAAACATGCTCAACGTGTACAGCTGCTGAAACATCTGTGCTGAACATGATGACACAAGCTGTAATTGTGGCGGCTGGGGAGGGGAGGCAATAAGGAGAGGTTAAGGAAGGGGCTAAACACAGTCCCCAAGCGCAAGGTCCCACGTGGGGCTCTGCCTGCAGGACCCCTGGGCATGGGGCAGGAGCGTGCCCCCACCTTCTTTCAGATGCTTTTGCCTGATTTGGGGGCAAAATCCCCCAAACCCCACTTGGCTTCCCCTCTCCTCCCCTCACTTCTGTGGGAGAAAACCGCCCTGGGGTGAGATGGGCAGATCTTTCACCTCCCAGTGCCATTGTGCCACCCTGACCTATTAACTCGGGGTCATTAAGGCAATTAGGGTGAAGTCTTTGCCCAGGAAATTTTTCAGATTTAAAAAAAATTTTTTTTTCCACCATTCAGAAAATAAAACAAGTCAGGGAAGACCCGAAGACCCGAAAGCCTCCTTAAAGTGCCGCTCGACAGGTGGGTTTTGCAGAGCCCTGCAGCACAGGTAAGGATTGCTGGGGCTGCTGGTGTGGGCAGGAAAAAATAATTCTCTGTCCTGGAGTGAGCTCAGAGGGAAAAAAAAAAAAAAAAGAAAAAACTCAACAAAAAAAAATCACCCCAAACCCAAAAATCCCTCGCTACTGCCTCTCCCCCGGCATTGTGCTGAAAAAAACATATAAGAACTTAAATAGAATAGAACAGAAATCTCCCTTAATCAAAACAACATTATGCCAAAACCCCTTTCGAGGGAAGTGAAACGTACACAGCAGCACAGCCCTGCTTAAAAATAGAACAGCCTTTGCCTTGTAAGTAACAAAAATACATAACAACATACTTCTGCCATCTGAGCTTTGAAGGATGTCTGTCATACGCCTTGGCTTATTTTACACCCCTTCCCTTTTTTTAAAGAGGAACAATGCCATCTTCCCGAAAGGAAATAGGCAATAAAAACTCCAGCAGGATTTCCTATTCATAATTTTTCCCATTCATATCCTAATGGGTGAAGGAAAAAAAAAAACCCTCCAGCTTTAACAACTTAAATGGCACTTATTAAATAGATATTTTTACATGCCTGGTTTTTCCTAAACGTGGTGTATAGTTTTACAGTTCAATTAAGTCTTTTTTTTTTATTTATTTTTTTGCTTTCCAGATATCCTTCTGAGAGCCGGTTGAATTCTGTGTGAGATGATGTAAAGCATCTGATGACAAAATATCAAATATATTTATAAAACACCCTGTTGAGTTTTTATCTGTGCCATTACATTTTTAATTAATAGAATTTTTTTTGTTGTTGTTTTACAAATGTTGTGTTTTACTGCCAGTATGATCTCACTGCTTTACAGTATCGATAAATGAAGGCACACCTGCACTATAAAATCTGCTTTATATGAAGCAGGCCATTCATGTTTTTATAGCCCATTTTTCACCCATTGTTCTTGGGTCATGTCATAGGTGTGCTGTAATGTGCGGTGGAGGTGGGCGGCTAGAAGATCAGTTTAACAAAAATGGTCTAATTTTGCCAACTTCAGTGCCAGAATCTGGACTGAAAAATGCAGAACTAATATCCCAATAGACACACTGCATGATGTCACTTCCCTGGAAATGTCCAAGACAAACATCTATTTCCAGATCACTTGCACTTATAACATGAATTCTACCTCCTTTCTTATCCCCAAATTACTATTCCTGTGTTTTCTAGCAATTTTTATGTTAACTTGGTTAATGTCTGAACTTTCCTGACTCTTTGTAAGGCTTGCAGATTTTATTACGTTGGTTCACATAATATGACAAGGTTCATTCCAAATCTAATGATGTTTTTGGAGTCTGCAGACCTACAATTTCTTTTTTTTTATTTTTTGAGAAAGCTTTTGAAAAACAGCACAAATTGTATTCTCCTAAATGCACAAGCCGAA
>BJBW01001846.1:352578-396265 GCA_004320125.1 Scolopax mira | reverse complement strand
TTTTTTTTTTTTTCCCCCACTGGAGGTAAACCAATAAAAAAAAAAAAAAAAGAAGAAGAAAAAGGGGCAAAAAAATTATAATAATCTTAAGGTGTGACAGGGACTGCAGCAACACCCCCGCACAGACTGTGGGGATCTTTGATCTTCTGCATCGCATTAAGTAACAAAGAGCAGAGGATTTGGGAGATGGAGGAGCGAGGCTGAGCCGGCCCCGCGCTCTGTCCCAGTCCCCAGCGCGGGTCCCACCCTCCGCTTGAATATGACTAGTATTTTTAAGCGGGATCCTTTCAAGTGCGAGTGATTCTTTTAATTAGGTCATTACAGCCGTTGCAATGTTTACTCCTGTATAATCCCCCATGAATAGCGTGGGACTTTTGAACATTCATGTTGCATTGCCGGCATTTAGGAGGAATCACCGAAATGGTTAAATCTGCAGGATGCAGTTTGCAATTTCTCCCCCTTTAAACGTTCCCACAACGTGTCTTTCAAAGGGTTATTAGTGTTTATTTTATTAAGGCAAGGTAGGAGAGGAGCAACATGCGAAGTCGGGGCTGTGTGTCCCCGCCGGGTTCCTGCAGCTCCTGTGCTCTTACAAAGCATTTCATCCCCAAAATCCTGAGCAAAGTTTTTCTCCTGCAAACACCGGGCTATGTATTTACCACAAAACATTGGCTTGCTTGTTCTGCAGGCTGCAATTAAAAAAAAAATTTAAAAAAAAATTAAAAATAAAAAAATAAAAATCACCTTTAAGGAGATCCTAGAAAGCTGTGGATTCCCACTTTTTTCTGCTCCTCTGTTATGAGTCTTTTCCCTGCCGTTATATTCCATTCTCTGTCTCTAATGCAGGGCTGATGAAGCAGCTCACCTTCCTCCTGCCTGTCCGTGCAGCCAAAATCTGCAGCAGGAAAAGGTTTAATGAAGGCTTTCCAAAGCAGGAAAAAAAAAACCTCACCAAAACCCAAACCAGCGTAAGAGATAACTGCAAAATCTCTGTGTCTGCTCGAAAAATAAAGGGATGTGCATTTTGAGATATTAACAAAAAAAAAAAAAAAAAGGATTTTTTTTTTCTAGCCAAAAGAGTAACGTTGAACACATTCACTTAATACCCAGAGCTGGAGACATGACAATTAGTACATCTGACGTTTACAATGCAGATGTTTATGATGTGAATAATAGATGGAAAGAGAGTGAAAATGCAGTTGTTTCGGTGAAATATAGTGCAGTTTTACCCAGGAAAACACAGGAACTTTGCTCAAGCCACTACACGAGAATGAAAGGGACCGGTCTCGGTGTGCAGAATTTCAGTCTTACAGCACTTCTCTGACAGTATGCAAAATAATACATTGCAGAGAAGAAATATGTTTAATCTAATAACAGGGTGTTGCAAGAATTGCTGTAAAAGAAAGCTGGGGGGGGGGGGGGGGGGGGCAGCCTTTAGGGGAAAACGACATGAATTTCCAGCAGCAGGGTTGTGTAATGATTCCATATTTTAAAAATGTGCCTGTACTCCATTCATACTGCTTAAGTGCTTAAATAAGGACAATAAATGTAAATAATTTACTGCTTTGCAAACAGAAAATTGGGCAGAAAAGTAATTTTGAATAGCAACTTGGCTTACTATACCCTGTGATTTGGTGCCCTGTAAAATGCATTTGACACTCCTGTTCATTAAGCCAGTGCTATTGAGCCTTCTTCACATTCATTAGTGATTAATTCAGACAGATATTTAACTTAATAAGGTAAGCAAATAAACAAAAAATCACTTTCTGTGCCTTAAGGTTTTTTGGACCTCTAATTGGTTTTGTGCACTAATTATCAAGATTAACACCTTACACTTTTCTCAGTCCCTTACACTTAGAAATTCCCGGTGGAAAAAAGCAGACAAGCTCGGGGGAATCCTTTAAGTGCAAGAGGTTAAGAGTTTGTCTTTTAAAAGCAAGATAAGCAGGAAAAAAAAAAAAAGAAAAAAAAAGAAAAAAAGGACAGACCAATTCCAGGTAAATTTAGATAATAACAGGATGGGGAGGCAGGAGCTGGCACAGATACATCCGCAGCGACACTCACGACTTTCCATGTACACGCAAAGGAAAGGATTTCGAGGAGCTAATTTGCTTTGTAGTATTTTTTAACAAATAACTGGAAGCTCTTTGCTTTCTCACACCCATCACAAAACCCCAAATCCAGCCTGGGTCAAAGGGTTGGTGACAGACCCGCTCCAATTTCCCCCCCCCCCCCCCCCCCTCACCCCCCCCCCCTTTCCCCCCCCCCCCCCCCTTTTTTTTTCCCCCACACCACGAGTTAACCCCCCACCTTCAAAAGTTTCTTTTTTAACTCCCCTCCCCGCAGAACCACAAGACTTTCTGTCAGTGCCAGGGCAGTGTGATCTCCTCGGGTGGCTGGGGCAGGGATGTTGTGTCTGAAATTCCCCACCAGCCATGTCCTCCTCTCACCTTGGGGTCAGCTCAAGGAAACCCCTCCCTCTCCGGGAAGTCCCAGCATCACCCCAAAGTCCCCACCACATGCAAGTGTCCAAGTGTTTCTATCGTGTCTTGGAAAATGCTGCATAAAGTGCTGAATCAGTGTTTCTCCCGGAAAACATCTCCTACGTGCCGAGCTAAGGCATCCCTCGGTTGGCTCCTTATGGACACGGGGCCTGGGGAAAGCCTTCAGAAGGGCCACAGCCTAAAGCTCTCCTCCACCCCAGGCCCCCGAGTCGTTAAAACTCATTTTGGCCCAGCCGTCATTCCAAGTCGTTGCTAATGAGGGTTTGTCACGACCCAATGCAATATTTACCACATCGTATCCCAAAATAACTAGCGGCCTTGAGAGAGCTCTTTGCCTCTCCTCCTTCCCCAGACCTACCAAGCTCCTGCCTTCAACCCCCTGGCACTTCCCAGTAGTTTGGGGGTTTTTGTTGGTTTTTTTTTTTTTTTTCTGTAACATTTTGAGAATTTTTTTTTTTGTTTAAACTCCTTTTCCTTTAATTCTTTTCTTTCTTTAATGGGTGACTGGATAAATTCAGTGGTGGATTTTTGTGACACTAAAGCAGCAGATAAGTCTATGATGCACTCTAGCTATGTGGTTTAAAAATCCCTTACCATATGTTTTCTCACTGGAATGCCTCGTCTTGCAAAATTACAGGAACCGAAGCTTAAAAACACAATTAGGTAGTTTAAAATGAAATATTAAAGAAATACCACATATTTTCTGATATGCCTGCGATGTTTTTTCCTTTCTCCCCCCACCCCCTTCTTCTCTTTCTTTTTTCTTTTTTTTTTTTTCCGCTTTCTTTTGTATTGGTCTTTGAGTTCAAGGAGCCCAACTGTATTCGATTGTTGTACTAATCACGCTCCACATTTTTCTGATTAGGTTATATAGGCTGTGGTTAAATTATAAATGAAAGAATGAACTACCAGAGTACTTGTCATAACAGTATCTTTTATGTTGTTACAGAAGATCTGGGGGGGGGGGGGGGGGGGGGGGGGGGGGGAGTTGGGGAGGAGGAATCAAAAAAGGCTTTATATGATGAAGACTCCTTGCCTATTTTGTGTTCCTTATACTATCTGTATAGACAAGTAATGCAATTTGTCAGAATGTTTTTTCTCAGGTATTCTGAGAACTACAGCACAATATCTGTCCACTGAGAAAAATGTGAGAAAGCTGAATACATAATACATAAAGATGCATATTGTGGTATAAACTCTGTTGTGTACACAAACACGCCCTCTCCAACTCCAGTTTATTCCATTACTGTGCTGTAAAGAAACTTGAACTGTTTTTTCCTTGTTTTTTCACACATGAAAATAATATTTCAAAATTTTAAATGATGCCTTACGTTCCTGCCTTCTGTACTACTGAGTGCACAGCACAAACACAGCTGAATTTGTGCCCGATAATAGTATATATTTTTGCTTCCATGATGTTGTTTTAAGCCATCCACTGTAAAACTGATTTTAGGCAGGGCTAGAATTGTAATGATTAAACTACTTGACTGAAGGTTCACCTTCTATGTTGAAGACACCAGTGTTTTAAGAATATATTTGATATTCCTGAAATGGAAGACACTGGTGGTTTAAGAATAGATTTGATATTCCTGAAATTAACTATATGGTTTAAGCATTACAGCATTTTAAGCTTGTTAATATAATATTTATAACTATGGATACTGGGAGAAGGGGGTTTTGGTGTTAAATGTTATCCTCTTCTAAAATACATCATTGTTTTTCTCCCAAAGTTTAGCCAGATAAAGGTGGGGGGTGGCGAGGGAGGCAAAGAGGGAAGCCTGCAGCCCTGCAGTGTATTAACACCTTGCATTAAGTCATGCATTTAGCTATTTTCTGATGATTTTAAAACAGAGCTCAGTTGCTCACCAGCTTTAAATACAAAAGAAATGCTATGCCCCATGCATAGAGTGCTTTATGTACTTTGCCACAGTGGATAAATGGATCCTGAAATGTATGAGGGGATTATTTTTTTTTGATGAAAAATCTAATGCAGGTCCAGTGCCTTAACTGAGGGGTTCTCCAGAGCCTGGACGGGCAAGGGGCTCTGTGTGGTGGCCACCAACACACTTCTCCTCTGTCAGACATGCCTGTGAGCCGTGCTTTTTGCACCCCTGCAACCAGCCTTCAGGGCTCTGGTTTTTTTTGGGGGCTTTATTGGATGAACTGTCAATGCTTTCCGGGATAACAAATCTTGTTTTATAGCACTTGGTGGAGTTTGGTTAGGGGCTACCTCTGAGCAACATGAACTTGGCCTTGCTGTGTGTCTTACACTAATACCTTCCCTCCTGTAAGGAATCAGGGTACTTGAGAAACAGCCTGCAGCCATACAGCTGATTATTTCACCAAATTTGCATCTTTTCAACAGTAATGGGGATGGCTTTTGCAAATGCTCCCAGGCTCTAAATAGACGCTAAGCGGCTGTTTCTAGTTGCTTCCTTCCCTCTCCCCGCCTTGGGCGCTCGCCATGCACCCAGCCCCTGGGCCTGGGACCCGCAGGGCACCCTCCTGGTGGCACCCCGGCAGGAGAGAAGCTCCCTCTCCCTTTGGAGGGAGGACAGGGGACACCAGTGCCCAGGGTTGTCCTTTGGAGGAGCTGGTCTCGCTTTCTAGGTTTCTGGTTTTTCTCCTTTCTTTCACAAGGAGATCGTCCAGGTGGTGATGAAGGTCTCCTTGGTGCCTGAGGGATCTCTCCATCATGGGTAAGGACTGAGGAGACCAGTTTCTTCTACGGCAATGGCCTCCAAGGCAGGAATTTATGACTTTTTATTATTAATATTATATTTAGGAGTCAAAAGGACTTAAAACATGGATTTTATCTTGCAAAAAACCCAATAACATCCATATATTCTTGTAAAACATGGTTGCGTTTCTGACCTCCATGTGTCTTATGGTGGTGGCCACCATGTCCTGCTCTGCTCCTGGGGCTCCTGGTGCCTGGCAGAGGTTGGCCATGCCTCCTTCCTCTGTGGGTCAGCAACACCCACAATGGCCAAGCTATCCAGGGAACTCAGTTTATAAAATTTTACATTCTGTGGATCACAGGAGCATGGTTGGTTTGTAGGGGCAGAAGCCAATGTGAAACACCAAGCTGGGATGGCAGCAAGGCGTTTGTCACGGAGTCAGTGGGGATGTTGGGGGCCAATGAAGATGGGGCTTCATTGCACTCTCACATCATGGGCACTTTTCCCCCTGAATAAATAAACCATGTACAGCTGAGGAAAGACAATTCAGTTGAAGATTCCCACTATTTATTTCCATTTCTGCTACTACACTGGAAATCTGAGCTTTATTTTGCCTTTCTTTAAAATGGGTGCCTACCCCTGACTTCTTACAGATCCTTGCCTCCTACGAGGAGGAACAGCTTGTTCAGCTGATGTGTGCAAAAAGCTTTGAGTTGGGAGGCTGCTCAAATAGGATGAAACTGCTCCTGCTACACGTTGGCCACAGCTGTCCTTGTTCTTTTCCATCGACCCTGTTATTTTCATGGATAAAGAGTGCAGGATTGGGGTGAAATCATGATAGAAAATCTCATATTCTGCTTTTTTTTTTCCATCTCTAAATACGGCTGGTGTCTATTGTGGGTCTATATCACGTCTTCCCTTTCCCTGTGTTTTGTAAGTCCAATGCAGTGCCAGTCTGATAAAATTTAAAACCTTTCCCCAAAACTACAGTAAAATATCAATACTGGTCTCTCTTAAAATCCACAGAAGGAAACTTAAGGATTAGAGTAAAACCTTATTCTTAATTTATCTGTCGTGCATAAGTATTTCAGCACGTAATGCTTCTCTGGAAGGATCACCCACAATTTGGAGTATTTTTTCCCTTCGTTTAGGCACCTTGGGGTGAGTTAAAAGGCAGAGGAAACTCACAGAACCAGTGTATCTAGTTGAGCACTCATTATAAAATGGATTGCGGGTACAGTAAACCATAAAGACTGTTTTAGAGCCATTAAGGTTCAGCTTGTCACTGCTGACATGGACGCACTCTTACACCATATATTCCTGACATGTCAGGAGGTGCTTAGGGATGCTTTCATACATGTTTTATTGAAATGACAGGCTATAGCTTCTTTGGCTGCTGTATGTATGCACGGCTCTATGCTAGAAATCCAAATGAAACTCCTCTCGAAAAAAGAAATAAAAATCCTTACACACATGTAATGAATGCCATCTTAAGTGATAAAGTTGTCATCTACGTTTTATTTTTAATGTGCTTTGTAATAGAATAATAGAATCACGTTTATCCCTGGAATAAAACGTGGCTGAAATCAATGAGATTTACACCGAAGTGAATTCTGCAGTTGATAAAACGTGAGTTCAAAACCAAAGCAATTTCGGATAAGAATGAAAAAAAAGTGTCAAATCCTCAGATTTCCCTTCTGAAAATGTCTTTCCATCTGTATGCAGATCAATTGTTTCTCCCAGGCTGAGCCTTTGACTTGTTAGGGCTTTTTGTCTTTCAGATCCAAGAAAAACTTTACATACAATTATGGTGTCTTGAAAATAAAATTTTTAAGTGGAAATACCAAGAGAGTCATAGCTGCAGAGACACAGATCTCACAGACCTTGCAGGTCTAAAATTCACATTCATTAAATGTTTGGAACACAGCAGGAATGTAGGATTTGGTCCTTCCTGTCCTTTTTTTCTAAGCAGTTGCTCCACAAAAATGATTTTGAACTTTCTGCATGTGTGAAACTGGTAAATTCCACAATTTGGTAGCAGATCTGAGATTAAACATGGGGCATATCTCTCTGGCAGAAGATACGTGGCTGGAAGGCTGCTCCAAAAACTGTTACCTTCCTTTCTCTCTGGGTGCTGTGTACCAGCCTCCCCGGAGGGCTCTGGGGGTGATGGTGGCGGTGAAGATCTGATGTGCAGAGTGGCAGAGGCTGTCTGGGGTGAGTTATTCTTCAGCGATGGGGGAAATGTGGATTTGTTCTGGTTTCACACAAAATTCAGCATGGAGACAGCTGTGATGGAGTGGCGATGAGGAACTGGGGCCAGCAGAGCAGAGGTGGGCACCATGGGGTCTTCCAGTGCCTGCGATGGGTAAGAGAAATGCACAGAACAGCTTATAGGTAAAACAAATTATCCAAACTTGTGGTTGTGGCAGAACTATGGCTTCTCTGCATAAAAAGACACACCACCACATTGTGTCTCAATTCCTTGAATTCAAAGAAATTAGTATTTCGGGGGTGGAGCAATGGGAGCCCAGGTGAAGAGCATCTGAGCACAACGGAGGCAGATTGGGAACAGCTGCATGTGCCAGCTGAGCCCCTGCAGGAGAAGGTAAGCCCTCCTCCTCCCTATAGCCAAATCCCCTGCCAAGACCTCCCATTGTTGCCCTGGGTCAGAGCTTGTGCAGGGCATCACAAGTGGTGTAGGGACCACTGAGATCTGGGGCATGAGCTGTGACCAGGAGGGCTTCTGCGTGGGCAGCTGAGTCCACCTGCATCCACCTGCAGCAGCCACGGAGCAAAGCCTTTCCCTGCCTTGCCTTGGGGCTGTGGTAAGGGGGTCACCCTGCCCATGCACCCTGGTGGAGCAGGACCCACCACCCACCAGTTGTAGGGAGGAGGAGAAGTTTGTTGTCAAAGCCATCACCTCTGCACTGGAGATAATGTGCTGCGATTCCTGCTGTCCCCACACATGGACAGTGGAGGGTTTAGACTGACCATTAGCCAGCTGGAATTATTGTGATCAGCAAATTGTAATTATTGGTAGGGGTTTGGCAGATTTTCTTGCACGTTTATTAATCTGTGTCTATACTTTGAATACCACCCAGCAATTGCTGCTTTTCTGGGCGCTTTCGTGGTGCTGCGCATCAGCTCTGTATTTCTGGAAACTTTCCATGATTCACCTGAAATAGAGAAATATATAAGAGAAAAAAAATGCACAATATCACATGATTGTGCATGGCCAGGTTTTTAATGAAATACCAATGAACTTTCTCACTATTGGATGTTTTAGTTACTTGTTAAAAATAACTCTCTGTCGTTCTCTCAGGTTCATCTCCCTGTATCTCTTTGTGATGTTGATTTTTTCAGAGTTGCAATGGTGAGCAGCAGATCACAATTTAAGCTCTGGGAACCCCTGGTTATTGGTAACATGAATTGATTTCAGTACACAACATTGAGTTCTAGAGGCCCTTGAACATGTAAGTATCAAAAGAATTTTTTGAACCTTTGTTTTTAAACACATCTGGTGTTAGGCTTGGGTTGTATCAGCTCCAGGGAATGGGGATGGGGAATTGCTGATGCTTCAAGAGTGTGTGAAGCTTGTTCTGAGCAGCCACATCCAGATCAGGAGACTGGACAGGTTGGTGCATATACAGAAATTAGAGGAGATGCAAGACCTTTTGCATGTACTTAAGGGAAAGACTAAAATTTTGGCATGGTGGCCACTGATGGGAGATGTCACCTCATTCATACATGGACATAGAATGATTTGGGTTGGAAGGGACCTTAAAGATCATCTAGGTCCACCTCCCCAGTAGATCAGGTTGCCCAAAGCTCCATCCATCCTGTCTTTTAACACCTCCAGGGATGGGGCAACTTGTGTCTCACCACCCTCTTCCAGTTTGAAGCCATTACCCATTGTTCTATCATGAATGCTCACCAGGAAAATCTGTGGAAAATCCTATGAAACGCTCAACAGGAAGATCCACAAAAGGCAGCCAGGAAAGTGTGGGAGAAAGGGGCTGCTCTTACTCTGTCCTCTTTAAAACATGAAAATGCTGAGGGTGATTTTTTTTTTTTTTCCCAATGAAAGAAGGAAATGGATGAAATATTTTGATATGAAAAGAAATTTTCCAGCTCTCTGCGCTGCTGCAATGGGTCAAGTGCTCTTCTGAAGTGAAGCAGGAGAGTTTGCTGGGGAGGTGGTGGGTCAAGAAGTGGGTCCAGGGCGAGGGCACCCCACTGCTTCCCTTCCCACCCCAGCCTGGGCAGGAAACAGCAGGGAGCAGGCAGCACTGCCTAATTACCGTGTACCCATCTTGTATTTACTCTAGAAATTGCTTCATGTTAATTAAATATGTTACCTTTTAAAATCTGCCTTTGTCACATTGAAATGCTTCAGTGTTTGTGATGAGCTCTAAACGAAGGGGGAAGAAATGTTTGTGTTTAACACTTTTATTTGTTTTTTTGGCAAAATTCCTTGAATAAATTAATAGATTATATCATTAGGTACAAGTAGTTATGTAGTAGGATACCCACAGATAATTTAAGTAAATAGCTAATAAGATAAGTGTACAGTGCTTTGTATCTGCACACATGCAGATATTCTGTTTGAACTTAAAATACAATTACTTATCAAATGTCTCCATCAGGGCTTCACTCTGTAAAAGAGCCCATTGGTAACACAGAAGGAAATTATTGCAGTCGCACAAGGCGACTCCAAACTGCTTTCTATATTTTGACTTGTACTTTTGACTTTTTCTTTCTCTGGTAACCCCATTATTTTTGTCCCTACTCAGAGCTCTGACCTGTGCTACATGGAAAGTTTAGAGATGAAGTCATTTCTGGTTTGAGTTACTGGAGAGACCTTAATTCATCCAGCTGTGCCTGCTCAACAACAATTCCAGCATTCAGCATTGACAACACACCATCAGCGAGAGAAATCAAACAGAAAAGGCAGTCAGTGTTGAAAGGAACACTTAAAAACTGCTCTCATTTGTAGAATTTAACATCATCAAAACACTAAATGTAAATACGAGCAGAGGGAAAAAGCTAAACTCATCAGTCAAGGTATTTCACCAAATTTTTTTTTTTATTTTTTTTTGGCAGAACTTTAACGAAAATCCCAAAGGAAATATCATTGAACATAAAGGTGCATCTTAAGGAAAAAGAAATTGCTGGATACTTTGCTCAAAAGGACCTTGCATTATAAAACACGTGATGTGTTTCCCGTGTTGAATATGTGTTAAACTTGTGTTTTACTAGTAAGAGGAGGGAAAATTTCCTGCAGTTTGTAGTGGCAACTACAAGCCAGGAGCCCAGCTTTGCAGGGAGCAGCTATGTCTCCCTTCCAATGCACTCGGAAATCAAAGAGAAAGCATTTCAGGATTTCTGAGAGCAGTTGTTCGCTTCAAAATAGTTCTTTAAACTGGGGTATAATTAATAAATGTTCAGTTACACATTATTGAATTGCCATTCCAAAAGAAATAGGGGAGTAAAAGATCTTTTGAGCAAAGCAGAGACGAAATATAGATCTGCTAGCTGGTATTCAAGGGTGTAAAAATAACTCCTCCTGGAAGTTTTTTCCCTTTTGATCGATAACATGTAAGAGAGAGAGAAGGACTGAATTTTTCATCTCATTCCCTCATTGCCTTAGATGACACTGCCGGTGTCTTTTGACAAAAGTGATGCTGGTGATGCCCATGCAGACCAGTTCCCAGGAGGCAAGGGAGATGCTCCTGCTCCTGCGTGATACCTTTCCACTTTCAGAGGGACCGTGTTGTTGTGGGAACAATAGCTGAGGGGGGAATAAAACACCTCAGTTTGGTGGTAATTTCAAATATCGGTGCTGGGGCAAGAGTTCCATCCTTGAGGGAGGGCTGGGAGGGACATCCCTGGTGGTGCCCTCAGACCTGTCACCTCCCGAGTCTTCTTCAGTGTGAAAAACTATTGCATGGGGTGGCCCCAGTTAGGGGGAGGTAGAGCTGGCTCTCTATTAATTAATCTCCAGAATATTCAACTATCAATATTGCTTCAGCTTATAAATGCTGGGAGGAAGCCAAGGAGGGTCCCCCTTGACTCTCATTGTCTATTTTGTGGGGTTTCAGTGCGTTCTCTCTAAATCTTGGTCCAGCAACTGGGGTGGAATTTAATTTTAATCACCCAATGAAGAAATTTGATTGTTTCTCCTGCCTGAAAAAGGCAGCTGCTACTAAAGCATGAGACTGGAGTAATGGAGCACACCCCGACACCTCTGGGCACCCACTGCTGTGGTCAGGGTGGGTGGTACCAGGGTAAGAGTGGTTTTACACCAGCATTCCCAAACCAGTGGCATAAAGAAGCCAGAGAAACTCGGTTCTGGGGCTGCTTGGGCAGAACCAGCCTGACCTGATGTGTCTGAACTGCTGCCCCCCCCCCCCCCCTTTCCTGCTAATTTTGCAGCTTGCAGCGTGCATTGACACATCTTTCCAGACTGGGCATGCCCTCTAATGTGTTAAATAGACACGTGCTTTTAAATGTCTCTGTTTTCACTTTAGATGTGGCATAAATAAATTTCATTTGTTTAAATGCCTTTTAAGTAGAGAAGGAAAATTCTAGTAGTCGGACAGGCAAGAAAAATAGCCGTTGAGCATGCAAATCACTTCTTTTCCCTTTAAACAATACATACTCTGCTGCCTGCATTTCCCCAAAGATACCGCTGCAGCTACACATGGTTGAAGTCTGTTTTACCCTTATATAAGGCAACGTGACAAATGATTTAGGGGGAAGTAATCTCTAATCAGCATAACTTCATACCGCACGGCGCAGAATTATTGTCAATTTAATTCTGTCTCCTCGACACAAAACTCTGAAGTGTTTCTTCCAGTTGAAGTTTTGTAGCTGAATAATAAATAAAAGAGGGTGCAGTACAAGTGCTGCATAATGTAATTGTACCCTCTTTGTTCTTGTCAATCAGCTTTAACACAAGTTAAGTCGTCGTGGATGTCACCACGATCATATTCATAGTGGATGGCTCGGAGTTTCGGTCGTCTTCTGCAGGAAAGTTCCTTTAATAAAGAGGTGAGTGGTGAAGGTTTCAGGTGCTTTATAAAACTTTGACTTCCCTCCTACTACAAGGCAAGAAAGCACAATAACGCATGCATGAATTGCCAATAAATCAAAGGCCTGCTTTTTTTTAATTCCTATTTTGACATGTACATACATACATAGCATTTTTAAGAGATAGCTCCAAGGTAGCTTTTCAGTCCTTGATCAGATCATGAATTTAATTAATTCAGTGTAGACATGTCATAGATTTAAACCCTTTAGAATTACATTTTTAATACAGATCTAACATTTAATGTCCTTTTTCATTTTTTTCTTGCGAAGTAAAAAAAATCCTTTAATACTCTGGTAGCAATTTTTTCCTCTTATTATGAGACTGTGGCTCCTTCCTAATTATGTGGCTGCAAATTATTTACTGTAGTTTTAAATTAAGGAAGGAGACAAGTAATCCAGTGTAAAAAACACTGTTCCAACTTCAAGAAGAAATGAGTGTATGTGTTTAATTTCTCTTTAGGCATACAGCTGTACAGTCACTGTATAATGGAAGGTTTGAGACAAAATGGTCCCCCACCACCTTACCTCCGTGTAATGCAATTTAGCTTCATTAAATTACTGGAGGGCCAGTTACTTAAGCAGAATATTGATTTTCAGTCTGGGCCATGTTTAACATAATTCTGCGTAGGCAACAGCTAATTCTGCATTTGAATCTGGCACCCTAATGGAATTACACGATGCGGCTGACCATGGGCAAGGCAGGGCTGGGCTGGGGGCTGCTGCTCCCCCCTGCCTACCCCCCTGCCCTTAACCCCTTCCTCCTCTGAGCCGCCTCCATGCTCTGAATGGCCGCCCTGGCAAATTTCTTGGTCTCTCACCTGGGGATGTGTAGCCCCGAGCTAGGTTTTGGTACTGCAAAGTATCCGTGGGGCTATTATATTTTTCCTCATCAACCAATATCTTGGTCTGTATAGCAACAGAGACAACATGGAATAAGGGATTTCCTCCATTTCCTAACCCCAAATACCATTTTCTAAACCTCAACAATGAAAGCATGGATTTTGCTTTAATTAAAACCTGGTAAAATGAACCAAATATTTGGCTGGAAATCATGTTCTTTACATTGCTGGGTTGAAAACCAGTCATTATTTTTATTTATTATTCTGTTTAATGATGAGATACAGTTTACAAGCCATTGAATAATAATAATTTAAAATGTGAGTTATAGTTTGTCGGTGTCTTAGAATTTAAATAGTGTGTGGGGAGAAATAGTGGTTATTGCCCACGTTAATGGTGGGCATGGTGGATGGGTGTGATGCTACCTCGGTAGAGTTGAGATTTCAAGTATACAGACTACAAGATGGGCATTCCCAGACCTCAGCTTCAAAAATCACCTGCACACTGTAATCCCTTAAATTAATCAAAATAGCAAAACACTGAAAATACCCGATAGGGCTTCAGCTGATGATGGTTTTCATTTTTTAAATTTAGCAGCTAAACCGTCCTCTCAGTTCTCAGTCCCTGGAGACTAAAGCATTTCATCCCTCCACAAGTACCAAACACTGTCCCTGCTTGTTTGGGAAATTTTGTGCAAGGTTGGGTTCATAAGAGCATTTTTCAGAAATTCTGCTGCATGGCAGAGAATTGCTTGAGGGCAGCTTAAAATGCTAGCTAGGAAGAGCCTCTGTTTTAAATGAACTTATCGTGGCCACTCTTTTGTATGCATCTCGTGCTCCACTCAGCTCTCCAAGAATAAATTGATTTAAAAAGTTCTTGCTCTAGAATTGACGCTGCAGAGAGTTGAGTTCATGCTTAACTTGAGTGCCATGCCCTGGCCTGTTGAGCTCAGTGTATTTCCACAGCAGCTGTCAGTGTTTCCACTGATTCAGATCATGGCCTGTGTCTACCTACAAATGCTGAACCGGACTCAAGATGCAGCGTGCAGAGAGGGGTTGGGTTCAGGAGCCGGGGCTTTGCTCTACCCTAGACATGTCTAGATGTAGAAATTCTTTCCTGGAGGAGGGTGAGATCCTGGTCCAGGTTGCCCAGAGAAGTTGTGGCAGCCCCATCCCTGGAGGGGTGCAAGTCCAGGCTGGATGGAGTTTTGAGGAACCTGGTCTGGTGGGAGGTGTCCCTGCCCAAGGCAGGGTGGTTGGTAGTGGGTAATTAATGTCCCTTCCAATCCAAACCATTCTGTGATTCTATGTTTGACAAGCAGCTTTGGGAAGGAGGAAAGAAGGCAGTCCTGGTTGCAGCTCTGCAGCCCTGTTGAGTTGGGTTTGGTTTGGATTGCAAGAGCTCAATCACTTGGAGGAGTTGACCAGAGCATGCTGTATATCGTGAGCACCAAGAATGACATTCAGGAAGGGGAATTTCATCAAGTCTATTAGAGGAAGACTAGCAAGTAAATGTCTCATTGAAGAGAAGCTTTAAACTAGACTGGATAGCTCTTCAGACAGAATCATCAGTTCCAAGCATCACTCGGGCTGCTTTTGGCAGATGTGCCTGTGCAAAAATGGCATCCAAAGAACCTGGCAGAGGGTGTCCTGACCTCCGGCAGCTCCCAGGGATGGGATCAAGCATGGGCAGGGTGGCACTGGCCCTGCTCTACTTGCAGCTGGGGAAGCATGAGCCCACACTGCACTCCCTGTGACTCCCAGGGGAGCTCCCTGGGGACCCCCAGGCAGCATCATCATCCCAGAGCTGGTCGCGGTTTCATGGCTTCAGTGTAGGCCTGAGGTTTCTCAGAACCTGCTGCTGCTCTCATCAGAATGCAAATTACAGCTGGCCAGGGTGATGCTGCTCATGTTAATTCCTCGGGACTCTGCCTCTCACATGCTCTTTCCTTTCTCCCTCACACGTGCAATGCTGTAGTTAGCTGTTATTTGAGCCACCTCTGTGTTTTGGACTTGAGGGGGAAGTATGCAATATGCAAACCCAATTTGTCATTGGGAGTCAATAATTGGCATCAGGTGCATTACTTAGCATCCTGTCACAGATTTGGCATGTCACCTGATTGATAACTCTGTGCTTTCTCATGACATTGAACATAATTTGTTCCCTATCACATTTGTACACATGGCCCCTGGTCCTTTGTTACTTACTGTATGCCCTGTGTCTTTGCATTTCGCAGGTGGTAGAGGAGAGCACTTCCTTCCTCATGCCTTGGCACTTCCCCTAATGTCATATTTCTGGTCCTGAAATGATGGTGTCAGCGATGAACCCATCTGTTTGGATTAGATGTGATGAAAGGGAGAGGGCAGGAGACACCTGGGGAGGCTGCCGATAGCAGAAGGTGAATGAAAGTAGTTAACTTAAATTCTTTCTCTCTTTAGACTTACCTTTTCCACCACTTTGTCACACTGATCCAGTGGCAAGGAGCTCCATTGATTTCAGAGTAGCTGCTAACGGATAGGGGTATTAACCATTATATGCAAGGTAGCAGAATCTGGCCATATATAATTAATACAAATATGTGCATAATTTAAAGCTGCCCCAGGAAAGCCTTAAATTACATGATAACCATGCAGACACTGGCCTAGGAAGGAAAACATGGGGAGTCTCTATTAGTGAAATTAATTATATGTAAGATTGTCTTCAATAACCATGGGGGAATGATTAAGTAATCAGTCAAATAAAAGATTTAATAACAAATTCCCTATCAATTATACAAGAACACCCAGTAAAAATTAAGTAAAAATTATTTCCAACACATTAATATTAACATTAACGGTTCTGAAAATATTATAACATAATTAAGTGTAATTTCTTGTAGCAAAACATACTCATAACAGCAAAATAAACAAGCCCCCAAATAGTATTTCCCGAGGAAACTCAGAGGCTGGAGACGTGTGATGGCATACAGAGGCTGGGGACGAGGCCAGCTCCCATCAGAACATGGGACATGGCTCTGTGGTGGCAGTGTCCATCGTGAGGGTCACAGCCACCTCTGTCCTGGTGTCCAAGCACTAAAAGGTAAAGACAATAGACAAAGAAGGTCTGCAAAAACAAAGGCAAAATAACCTGGAGGCCTGGAATAACTTAGACTGCAACTAAGACTACTCCAAACACAAGTGCTGCATTCACTGTTTCTGATCTGGGCTTTTCAGGAGAATTTTCTGGGGCTGCATGCACCCCCACCATGTTTCTCCCTTTTGGTGTTTATCGCTTCCATTGTTGGACTGATAAAGTTCACTTTGTCATTGCTATCACCCACTGTGCCACTAAGGATGGGAGACGTCTCATTTATTGCAGCCCTCTAAGAGATGGGTACCAATTTTAGGTTTTACATCCAAGATATTTCTGTAGTTGATGGGGGGAAAGGGATATTTTAGCCACCTCTTTAAAGATGAAATTAATTGTCCTGTGAAGGTATCTACTTCTCTTTATGTTTTAGATGACTAACTGGCTAGAAATCTACATTTTTTACATGTCTGAAGGTCAAGGTGAAAACAGGCATCCCATAGACTGGTCCAGAGCCCGCCGAAGTCAATGAGAATATTTCTATTAACTTTAGTAGGTTTTAAACAGTCACGCTGCAATTTCCTAAAGGTAAAATGCTCTGGTTCCAATGTAGGAATAGCAGTTGTGGGCTATATTAGTAATCCATCTGGTCCAATGCTGTGTCTCATTGGCCAAGAGCTGGTGCATAAGGATGGGTATTGGAATGGGGGACACGGAGTGAGAATTTCCTTGTCTGGTTTCCCATCACCAACAATCTCCATCTCGGGGGCCTGCCCAGCCAGAGGTTGCGTTTAACAGCGCGTGAAGGGCCATCTACATTGCAGAATGTGTCCAAAAGCAATGAAAACAACAAAGATCAGCCAGAGTTTTGTGTTTGGCTCAATTGCATCTATTTTTCTTTCCCTCTAGAAACATTAAAACAGTGGGATTTGATCTAAGCATTCCATGCAAGTAAGAATGAACAACTTTCTGTGAGGTCCTTTGCAGTAAGACCCCATCAAAATAGCTAATAGGTGCTGCAGGAGTTAGATTTTATTCCTACGTAGCCATAAAAGTAAAACTTCTAGAAAAAAATTGGGTTTAAAGACTTAACTTCTCGAATGAGAAAAAAAACGGTTTTAAAAATGTGCTTACTAGAGACAAAGAAAGAAAATAATAAAAAATAAAAAAAATTCCTTCTTGGTACGTTTGAACAGTCTTACAACAAATGTAAAATAGTACTTTCTGTGTTTCTCATAATACCACACTTTTCTTTGGATATAGGATACAGCTATATGAAATAACAAAAGGTAACGAATATGTTTTTCTGTAATTACCACAGTGTTTGCTCTCACATCAGGGTATTGTGTTTTTCCCAAAAGCAAACAAAAAAAACCCTTTCCACTCCTCTCACACTGAATGGTCAATAGAAAGGAAGTGACACATATTTGGACTTGCAAAATTGGGTTTATATATAATATTATACAGACAGTAGCTCAAGTCATAATTGTGCTTCCATGTAAGAGTTAATTAGTAAAAATTGTGGAGTTATAGATGTGTTCCATGAAGTTGCTTTGAGGTCTTGAATCTAGAGAGTGCTATAATATTTTCAGCAAGAGTATATAGTCAAAATAATGTGAGGTTTCTTTGGGTTTTTTTATTTTATTTTATCAAAATCTGAGAAATAACCTGCCAAACCAATCATTCTCTCCCAGGAGTCTCACAGAAGGCCTGGATGTTAATTGCATTTAACCTAGAACAGCAGAGCATTTTTTTTTTCTTTATACAATAACTAATATGTAAACTACTGTTGCACTTTGAAATTACTTTCACTTAAATTCTATTATTGAAGCTCCGCAGTGGAATATATCCAGGGTCCATTTCATTAAAAAAGACTAATTACACTGGAACCACACAACATACCCGCCAATCTTCCTTGGTATGACTGAAAAATGAGTGTTGGAGAGATACAGCTCACTTATTTGTCCTGGCATTCCTGAGAAAGGCTTATGTGGGGATGCAGCCGAGGCCAGAAATGAAATTTTGATTGGTAATGAAGGGACACTTCTTTTTTTTTTTTTTCCCCATAATAGCAGGAATTTACATGGATTGGCTGACAGCTAAGGCAGGGAAAATACCTGTCTAATTCCCATTGATAAAAAAAAGCAACTAGCAAGCAAAAGGCAGCACTGCAACATCAGACCGAAACACAGCGTGTACTTCCACCGCGTGACGCACTAATATTCTTTATATTTATTTATACAGACAACCTGAAAACTCCATAAATTTTCTGTGGGAGACTCACAATAAAAATACACCTTGTGTAACAAAAATATAAGCTGGCAAGCTGATCACGGGGCGTATTGTAGGATAACAAATGTGTAATATTCCTCTAGTACTCTGCCAATCACCTCTGGTTTTGGAAATCAAAAGGTTTTGGAAATTTGGAGCCACAACCAGCAGCCCAAACACCGGCATCCAGGAGCAGAGGTGCTCGGGGCCAGAGATGGGGAAGGAGGAGGGGGTTGCTTTGGATTTTGCTGAAGTAGATCTCCAGAAACTCCTATGTTTGATCTCTGATTAGGGATATTTGGGTCCTGCCACAAAGGGTTGGGCAGGGTCTGTAAGGGTCTGTGCCATGTCCCATGGGGTAGATGTTGCTTTGGCATCTACCAACCAGTTTCTGCCTGAAATTTCACCCTATTTTTTAGAGGAGCTACTCTGCTCACAGACACTCCTCCCAGACCTGTGGGAATGACTTGTTTAATTAGTGGTGGGGGGAGTCAGGTCCTCAATAATGCTTGTTGTGATTAGGGTTCTGAAATGGCAACGAAGTGTACCAGTTCTACCAGAATCTACTCAAGATCTTGATAGCCTTTGTTTGCTACCTTGACTTTTCTGTTGATGTCTTTGATAGATAAATATCCATCCATTGGATATTCGTTACCCATTGATGGATAAACAGATACAGGCTGGGCAGAGAATGGATTGAGAGCAGCCCTCAGGAGAAGGACTTGGGGGTGATGATCTTTAAGGTCCCTTCAAACCTAAACTATTATGTGATTCTTTGATTCTACTGAGCATATAAGGGTATGTTATAGCAAACCTAGAAGTTTGCCAGTGATATTGGACTTGGGGCAAGCACTGTTATTAACTCTCCTGGGAACCAGTGGACCCTTGGCCAGGGCTTTGCACTAGGAAGTTTCATATCTGGCGTGACAGTGGCAGCACCTATGGCAAAACCCCTGTCACTGGTAGGGGAAATATTCCTAGTTTGCATGTACAAATGTACGCATTTTTTGTCCACCAAAGAAAGAAGGAAAATGAACCATTGTTCCCACCTTGCTCAGGATGGTGCTGCCCCTGCTCCCCTGCTTCCCAGGACAGGTTTTCCGAAGGAGGATGGGTTTGCACCACAGAAAGTAATTTCCCTTTTAACCTTGGAAGGGCTGAAGTTTGTGGTGGGACTGGCTGTTCTCCACTGGCTGGAAAAAGAGGAAAAGCTGAGGATGCCAGAATTGAAAAGTCCGGGTCCAAGATGTGTCAGAGTTTGAAACCTGCAGCCTGGCTCTCTGTGCCACCCTCTCACTGCCACAACTCACAACAGGAGTGAGAATAATACTCAGTTCTTCCGTCTCACACATTTATGCATCCATGAATTTGACATAAGAGCAATTTCAGTTGTTTTTTTCTTTTTTGCCCCATTGGGACAGTGAAAAATAAACACTTAGCACAAGAAGCAAGCCCATGAACATATAGCCAGTCTAGTCCCCAAGTAAAGTCCATTAAAACATTGCAAAAACATTAAAGTTCATAACACGACGGTTTGTATTTCATTAGTAAGGTGTTCCTGCCAAAAATGTGAGACCTTTATAACTTGTTGGCGCTGAAAGTACATCTGACCTTGTGCTGTACTGTAATAACTTCTTATTCTATAATCCATCTTCTCTAAACAGTTTTGTTTTGCCCTGAATGTCAGTGAGTTTTGTGAAGGAACTTTGCCTCTGGCCCTTGCAGCAGCTGCAGAGCCTGTGGCCACCCCATGCTGTGAGAGGATGTGGGCAGCCATGGCCAGGAGGGCAGGAAAATGGGCAACAGGCAAAAGAAGTTCAGTCTGGAGTGATGGGGCTTGGGGACCAACACAACGTGGACAGAGAGTTTGTAGGACGTTAGGTGGTTTGGCTCTGCAATAGGAGACTGTTGTCATGGGTGGAGACAAGACATGGTGTCTTTCATGTAGAAGAGAAAACCCAGAAAAATGGACTTTTTGTTCACTGGTGCTTCTATGGAAGGTAGCATAGGCTGAACTCTACTTGGAATACAGACTAAATTTGCTGCAAAACAGGGCACTGTAAGATTTTTGGGCCAAGGAGAAAATTTTTGGTATGTATAAGAACAGGGTATAGAAGAGTCCGTGTCCTCCAATAATAATAATTATAATGTTTGCTGGTGTGAAGTCAAAGGAGTATGGGATTTAAATTTCTTCTAACCCCTAGCTTGCCAAGGGAGCTAAACCAGCAATTCCTTTTCACATTGTCCGCGGAAAACTTGTTATCTTGGCAAGTAAAACGAGAGAAAATATTTGGTTAGTGGATCCCATTTTGAAAAATGCCTGGTAAACATAGCAGAATACCAAATATCTGAAAGCTATGAATGGTTTTGAAGATGCCTTGGTGCATGCTGCATGCTCTCAGCTCTATCTAAATAATCTGAATGTCCCGATTCATTGATTTGTGCATTATGCTCATAAAGACATTACATTTGAACTTGATATGAAATAAAAGGCTTTGGTCAGTCAATACTCTTCAAGAAAACACTTCAAAGATTTTATAAAAGGGTCACTGACCTGTACACTGAGATTGGACCTCAGTTGTCCAGGGAGAGACCTCACCGCACTTGGTCTTTGAACCTGCCCTCTCCCTCTTTCCCAGAGCACCGCACAAAGCAATAACTTATTACAAGTCAGTGTTTTCAACTGTGCATACAAGGAAAAACATCAAAACAACGCAGCTGAAAATAATCCCCTTTAGAGATGAGATTATGTTTTATTGTTTCTTTTACCAGGTGTACAGTGCTCAATATTTAGACTGATTGCTCTGAATACACGGGTTTAGCAGCCTCATCTTTGCCTGTCTCGTGCTTAGCAAGAGAGGAGCCCGTTCTGTGCCACATTTCTCAGGAATTTAGCTTTCTTTAAAAATGAACTTTGATTTTAAATATCTACACTTCGAGTGGAGACAGCAAATGACAAGCAAGTCGCTTTTGGCCTTTGCTAACCCTTTCCATGTTTGCCTTGATCCCTCAAAGGTTTTGGGGTATTATATTTTTGGGTCTGAGCTCCTCCTCACCGAGTGTAACCCCAGACTTTGTTGGAAGTCTGATCTCCTGCCCTACCAAAACCCCTCTGAGGGGTGATTGTTCTGCCACCCCCATCTTCAGCACTGTGGTACCAGCTTTGGGGTGGCTGAACTAGAGGTCAAAATCCTTCAGCCCAAGTCCTTTTTTTAAAAAAAAAATAAATAATCAATTTGTGAGATTTTGCTAGGTCAGACCGATTGAAAGCTTGATCCAGCTCTGGGGTTACCAAAAATGTACATCAAAAAGATGTAAAACTGTAATGTTCTTGCTGCCCAAGCCCGTACAGCCCCTGCTCTGTATCGACCCGGGTGCCGGTGGCATCCTTCAGTGAGACGTTTGTACACGGCCAAAATTTAGGGGCACTGCTGAGACAAAGGAGTTTGTTTGTAATCAGAATTCCCTTCATGAAGACCATGATTTATAGACATTTCTAAAAGCAGAAGGACTCCGTGCCATTATTTAAAAGGCTAGGCTGCTCGGAGTTATTTATAAATACCAATACAACAGAAACAGTTTCTAACTTCAGGCAGAAAGATGCTATTCATCATCTCATTCAGCAGGAAAATAACAGATCTGTCGGAAGTGGCAGGGAAAGGATAGCATATTGATGTGGAATCGAATCAAGATAAAACAAGTGGTATTTTCCTCTTTTGAAATCAAATTGCAAAATATAAAATGAGTAGAAATAAACAGCCGATTGTCCCAACACCATTTTTTTTCCCCGGCCAAACCATGCAAAAAAACCCCTAAAACTCACAATGGAGCAACTTCCATTTTAGATCAGTTTCTCCTCCTCTCGCATGGTCTATTTATTTTTATTGGTTTGTTTCTCATTAAATCCTTCAATTACTCTGCAGTGTAAAATGGTGAAATTATTGGCATGTGCCACTTTCATCATGTATTTGAGTTTGCTTATTACACTTGCAGAAAATGCTTGAATGGTATTAGGCTCTGCTGTGGATTGAGACAGAGTTAATAAATATTATTTGGTGTTTTTTCCCTGAGAAGCACTGCTTTTCTTGATTGTTTTTTACAGTTGGATTGGGAATATTGATTTATTCACCACTGTTACAATAATTGTATACAAGGAACAAAAAATGCAGAGGTAACATTTCATCAGCTCAAACAGATTAATTAGTTGTAGTAGATTAGGCACAGTGTTACACAGAAAGATTTGCATTTAGAGGAAGAAAAAAGTTTTTTTTAATCTTAAAAAAGGCAAGAGAATTTAATAGAGATGTGATACACTGAGCTGCTTGGCTTATTATTCAATCAGTGTTTCCAAATGAGTATTAAAGGGCAACTTTAAATATTAACTCTTCTTTCTAAAATAAAAAATACAGTGTAATTGTTGAATGCAGGGTATGAGGAAATCCCTGTTTACTGTATATGTGTAAGAAAAGTTAACTTGGTTTTGCACCCTAAATTTTAAATTGTACAGAAATTATAAATCAATGTATTGCAGAAGCATAGGTATTTTAAATTCTGAATTTGCTCTCATGTATTCCGTCTGTGGAAGCTAAGATGTTGTTTATATTTTTCCTCTTTGTGCACAGAATTAAGGAGAAGCTGTGAAGAGGTAAATATTACTATCTTTTGTATGAGGTTAGCTTGGCCGTGATACTGAAAATTATTCATTAAAGGTTATGAGGCATTAACAAGAGTTTAAAAAGTGTCCTGGTTGTTCCCTATTTGACCCCTTTCTGCAGGGAATTGAAATTTCCCAGTGCTCTGGACCACTGACACCACGAGGGTAATTAAGCAATTTCCCCCAAGGTTTCAAGTTTTAACATCTTTCAGTATTGAAATAGAGAAGAAAAACATTTTTTATCACTCTCACATTCTATAGAAATCTACAGAGAGCTACACAATGGGCCTTGCCTGACATGCTGATTTTCTTTTTAAACCATCTGTTAAATCATCCTGGCTTGCAACATATTAGACATTATAAATGCCCCTAATTTTTCAAAGCAGTGCACAAGGATTCAGCTGCTTGACTTTCAGTTTCTGCCGTGCTATCCCACCCCAGCCATTGAGAGACATTAAACACACGGAGCCGGTTTCACAGCTCGGCTAATGCTGCTTTTTTGTCAGCCTGGCAATGCAGAGCATCTTTCAATCTGGCTTAAAGGGCCACTGGAGGGATGCTCCACTGTTGCAGCATCCTTGAGTGGCACAGAGATGCCATGACGAGCCCCCAGCCCCGCTCCTGGCCCCCTTCTTACTGGTGGCCATGCAGACCACAGAGCACTTGGTCCCCGACGTCCAGCGTCCCCGTGACCCTGGGTTATGGCTGCTCTGGGGCTCGAGGCAGCAAGGACCATCTCCTGCCTTTTGGGAGCACCCTGGGGAACCTTCATCCCAGTCTAGGAGGAAAACCAAAATCTGTTAAATTGCATTTGCAGCCGGTGCCTGGTGGGGGATTGGAGATCTGGCCCCCGGGATGGATGAGAACTGTTCCTCAGGGCTGCGTGCCCCACACTGGGATCGTGCAGAAGCTGTGGGGCGATGCGGGAAGGCTGCTCGGGGCACCCTGTCCCCCCTGGCAGCGGGAGCAGGAGCACAGTGACAGCCCCTTCCCACCCCAGTATATTCGTATATTAATCTTTTTTCAAATGCTCCAACTCCACGTATTTTGGGTCTTCTTCCCAATAAATTTATGTGTCCCATGAATTCTAATTCACCAATTTTCCACCACATGCCTCCCATGCCAGGATGCTCGGGGAAGAAGGTGCGAGCTGCCCCCACCATCTTTCCTCTCCAGCTGGCGGGTACCGCTTCCTAATGCAGCATCGCAGCTTCCTCTTGAGAAGTGGTTCAGCCTTGGAACACAAATTAAAGGCCTTGTCGATAGTGGGAGACATTGGAAAAAAGAAAAAAAAAAGAAAAAAAAGGTCAAGGAGGGTTAGGCTTTAGCTATAAAACCACTGGCAGTGTTCCCCTTAATCTGCGGCACGGCACGGGCTGTTTTTCAGAATGAAAATGTGGAACATCATTATGAAATCAGTACATGCTGATTTCTCCACAACATCCCCTCAAGGATCCCAAGGAAGAATTGATAAAATTATTTCAGTGAAGTCCAGCTCAAAAAAAAAAAAAAAAAAAAAAAAAAAAAAATAAAAAAGATAAAAGATCAAACCAGAGAGATGTTTGTGAGGATGCTCAGCCAGCAGCGGTCAGCACCCGCGGCTCGGCGCGCCCTGGGCGCTGCTGAGGCACCCCAAGGCTTTGGTGTGATAAAGGAAAATCGCCTTGATGCGCCGCTTTAGCGAAGGACACCGTCCTTCTCAAAATAAGAAACCCAGGGTACAGCCACGGATTTCAAAGTCTGCAGGTGTTCCAGCATGCATGGACTTTTATTACCTACCAAAGCGCCGCAGCCTTGCAAGTGGATGAAAAAAACCGCAGTCGCGTTTGCTCCAGGTTCTGCTGCACAAACTGGTTTGATTTTTGCCCCAGTTTGTACCCTTCACCCCTGGGGAAAAAAAAGGTAATTTGGGGGGAATTCTGCAGCAAAGGAAATGAGTAATAATCCTCACTTCCTCCTCCACGTGACGGATTTATAAACTTTTGCCAAAAGTTTGTTGCATCCCTCTGTATTTCACCTTCAGTTGTGTCTCTCTGCTAGACAAGGAACAAAGTACTCCAGCTGCTATGAAAGATAATCATTAAGATGATCTAACTCCAAAGATCAATAACATGTCTAGAGGACCCTTCCAGGGTTTCTGTGATATCTTCTGCCTCATTAAAAATTATATTAAAGGATCCTGTTCAGGTAAAGGGGGATCTGATAATTTCTTCAATGTTATGGAGCAAGATTTATTAAACGTTTATTCATCTGAACAACTCTTGGATGAAATAACTGCAGAATAATGAGAAGGTTAATATTTGTCTACATTTATTTGGGCAGTAACAAAGAATATCACTAATTATAGTAACTAGGAAAGGACTTTTTGCAAAGAGGCACATTCAGAAGATGAATTATTTATTTACAAAAATTTATGAAAAATGTTCATAGTTTGCCATGTTTATATATTCAATTACATTTTAATTGAAGGCTGCTTTATCAGACGTGCATGTCCTCCGTTTGTGGGTTGCTAACAGCATCTTCCAACCTGCTCACACGGGCTCATCAGCCAGAGATATCAGAATTTTTGCAAGAATAACCAAGATCTGATTCTCCAGTCTTTTGAAAGGGACACAGCAGCTTGAGATACAGGAAATGCAATCATAATGTCTTCCTCTGCAGGGTATTAACGTGGACAGGAGATGGTACTTTAAATTGCTATTGTTTTCTGTGTAATCCAAAGGCTACCACATGTCTCAGGTCTGTTATTCATTGCTTTCTCGGATAAACTGCCTCTGAATGGGGCGGTTGGTTGACCCAAGAGAAGTTCACTTCATGGGACTGTTTTTTGATTAAAAGAAATATTAATGGAAGATAGTGATGAGGAAAGATTGATGCACTCAAGTAAAGCAGGAAGAGCCAAATCCTGCAGGCAAGAATTGGCTTTGCACTTAGAGAAACCACCTGTCTTTACAATTTCTGCTTTTATTATACCTTGGTAGCTAAATTTGGCAACTGAAAAATAGTTAAAATATAAATAGTATCAAGACAAAGGAGTCTATGGCTCTGAAATACTCCGTGAGCAGTTTTGCTTTAGAAATCAATGATATTTTTACCTAATCACTTTTCAAACAAGACTAAATTTTCGATTAAATCTCGTGCAGGGACACAAGGCTCTAGCTGTTTTCCCAGCTAATCAAGTGTTACACTTAAGACAGAGGAAAATATTGTATTTCATTTCTACATCTTCTTTGTTCATGACATAGCTATAAAATTTCTGCTTTTTCAGCCTTACAACTCTTGCAGCCTTTGGATCTTTTTGCACCTGTGAAGGTGTTTACTCAGCTATGAACACAATTATGACATGCAATAACAGTTGCCTTTCAAACAAGCATCTGGAAAACCAGGGGTAGTGTTGATTCAGACAGTGGAGGAATTTGGAAACACTGTTAATGATAAGAATTCTAATTTCTTTTCTTCTGCAAAAAATCACACACAAAAAAAGCACAATTTTTTACAGCAATTGAAATACAGTCCCAACAAGTTATATGAAAAATACTCTTTATTTTAATTTATTAGCACAGTTTCCTCCCAGTATATACACACAATGACTGATATTCATGTATAAACTTCATTTATAACAATTTCAGAACTGTACTCATGCCAGATTTATGTGTTCATCCTTCTGCTACGTCAAAGACAAAATGCTTCAAGGAACATAGTTTGCAATGAGGTTCCTAAATATTCAGAGAATTCTTCTGGTGGATTTTAGGGACTTTGAGTTCCTGTCAGTAATTTTAAATGTCCGTAGTGTTTGGGAGCGGATGTCTTGCCATCATTCAATGGGCAAGTCTTTGATCCCCGGGCAGGTTGTCCCACCACAAGGAGACCTTGTTCTGAATAGTGGCAGGGAAAGCACAGGTTGTCCCACCACGAGGAGACCTTGTCCTGGAGAGCAGCAGGGCCAGGGCTCTGACCTGGACACTCCTCCAGGAAGACCCAGGACCTCCTTGGTAAAAGATGCCCCTCTGGACCTACTCCATGTATCCAATGGTGGCTTCAAACAGGCATCAGCAACCTGCCTGATGCGTCGCTCTGCATCGCTGCCATTTTTTTCTGTTTGGGAAAAAAAACATGCTCATTGGGGGCATGAGACAGATGACAGTCCAAAAGAATCAAGCCACAGTCTATAATAACATTGTAAATTTCCATAATCTTTTTCAAATCCTGAAAATAAGAATTGGGCTGCTCTGAGGAAGGGCAGAAGATGCCCTTCAAACCCATCCCCGTTCCCAATGTCATGCAGGCAGCAATTTAAGGAAATATCTTGGCTGCCCACTTAAAGAGCCGCAGAAATGTGTCTCCAATTGATGTCCTGCTGTGGAGTGGATCTGAAGAGTAGCTGCTCTCAAGGACAGGTAAAGCAGCACAAACAGCAGAGACCCAGCAGATTTTCCCAGGTTCTAAACACTCAGGGCTCGGCTGGATAACGGAGAGAGCAACACACATGGCGATAAGCCCCTGCACATGTGAGGTCATAACTGAATTCCCTCGAATTACTTAGAAAAAAAAAAAAAAAGAGAGAAAATCACAAAATTTCAAAAGAATTAAAAAGAGAAGAAGAATAGACATTGGTTCGTAAAGCAACCGTGAAGAGGATTTAAAAATACAGAGAGGAGTTTTGCCCAGCTGTGTGGGATAAAACTGTAAGTTCAGCAGAACAGAGCAAAGCTGATATGGAATAGTTTTAAATGTCTTTTCCTTCATAACTAGATTATTCAGTACAATGTCATTTGCTGCCACTGACATTTTCTTTAAAGTCATAAAGGCCTACATAGTAATAAAAGGGCTCAGAATAAAATTAGGAATATCATGTATAAATTATCTTTAACCTTAGCTTCATTTGGACTGTGACTTTTTAGACCTGATCAATTTTCATGAAACTATCCACATAAAACTGTGAAAAAATATTTGATCCTTGGCTCTCATAAAGCTCCTGTAACAAGCCTGGTACTTTCTTGATACTTAATAGTGCTGTTGGTGTCTGTCTCTGTGGGCAATTCTATAAAACTGAGGATAATATCTGAGATTTAATGCAATTTCTCAGAGCATTGTTATGGAAAACATCTACCCAATACATGCATTTTATGTTGTTTGTACATAGCACACATTTACCAAACATTTCCTGCTTAGTCTGAAAAAGGGCACAGACAACTTCAGGTGTGTTTTTCTCCTCCCTTTTTTTAAAAAACAAACTCTTGAGAGATTTTTTAAGGTTAATTTTTCAGTGCAGCCCCTATAACATCATGGAACTCGTGGTAGCAAAAGGCAGTTCCTGGTGTGCTCTGTAAGTGGGAATGGATATTGAATCACGCGTGTGCCTGATATTTTAACCAAAAACTTTCATACTGACATTGTGTAGCTCTGTGTAGCTTTGTAAAATATTTCATAAACGATACCATGTGCCCCAGAGGCACCTGGAAGTAGAGGCAGAGGCAGCTTTGAACTTCAGGGCAATGTTTGTCCTCTGCCTGACAGGGAATTAGTCGCCAGAACACCCTGTCAGCCAAAATCTGTGCTCAGTGGTAGTGGATGAGAAGGTTAATCATGGCCTAAGGAAACAATAAAACATAAGTTTTGGTTGAACTATGTATTTAAATTAGAGGCAGAGTGAAAAGTGCCAAGTGGCTCCTCAACACCCTTATGTTTACCTGGTGGGGGGGTGAAGACAGGACTTTCCAGGAGAAAAAATCAGTGAGTAATGATTTCTTTGACCTCTAATAAGCTATTAACGTGTTTAAGGGATATAAGGAGTGGTTCCAGCTGGGCATCGTTGGCTGCTCATGTGTACCCAGGTGGGTGCTTGCTTTGGGGGAGGTTCAGGGTGGCTGCAAGCAGAGGGGAGCACCAAGGCTCCCTTGCCTGGTGGGATGCAGTGGGAAACTGTTGGGCTGGTATCCATCCCAAAATCACTAAGGCTCTCTGTCTCTCTCCTCTGTCCTTTCAGCCTGTATGGGCACAGATTTGATTTGAATAGATGAAGGTTTGCTCCTGAAGAAAATGAAGTTGCTTTCAACTCTGTGTCTGAAAGTGCAGGTAGGTAAAAATGCTCTTTTCAAGGGAGCTTTATTGTCCTCCTGATCCCTGGTGCTTTCTGCTGCCTGATGGTCACTCTAATACTACCTGCTATGTAGTTTTTTTTCTTTCTGTTCTAAAATGAGAATTAATCAAGGGCTGGATTTTAAGGTGTCTAGGTTAATCTTTTCTCACATGTGCCATATTTTATGTACTAATAGAAATTCTTGTGAGTCATGTATTTGGAGACCCTGACAGCAGGATAAAAGCCGAACACTGAGCACTGTTGTTTATTTCCTGGAAAAGAGATTTCTAACAGAGAGAGGGAGAGGCACATAAAGGAAATTAATTTCTTATATTTCTAGGTAAAAAATGGTAATCATATGTGGTTTTAAATCTTTTTGAAGTCTGGCATACTTTACTATATATTCCTGTAGAGCAAGGCATGGTGTCGTGGCTGAAAGACTGACCTTAGGCGGAAGCAATTGCCCTCTCTGGTACTTTGTCCTGTTTTGTTAATGGCAAAGCACCTGTGAAATGGGATCATTAATGATGGCAAATTCTCTGGTGTTATGGAGATGTGGGCACATGAGGATGTAGAAAAATGGGCCAAAGTAGTAATAGGAGACTTTCTTGTATGAATGAAGATCATAAGTATCACAGACTCACCTAGGGATATTTTAAGATCATCTAGTCTAACCAATAAAAAAAAAAAAAAAAAAAAGGCAACAGAAAAGCACCAACCAAACAATAAAAAAACCCACCAAACACAAACAAACAAAAAAAATCACCACACCAACCCAACACTAATCCATATCCCCAAGCACTGTGTCAACTCGTCTCTTGACTACTTCCAGGGTATTTAATTTATCCTCTATCTCTGTGCAGGAAGATAGAGAGGAGGAAGGGAGATTTTTCTCCACAGGGGAGGCGTGTTGTGGTGTGACTTCACTGTACAGGATGGGGTCAGTTCTGCCTATCGTGATTGTATCATGGTATTAATGGGTTTACATTAATGTACACTGGCTGGGATGAAGGCAGCTCCAATGTGTGCATGAAGTGCTCTGTTCCTCTTCACTCACAAGCTAGCTCAACAATGGGTAATGGTTTTAAACTGGGGAGTTTTAATGGTTTTAAAGAGGGGAGATTGAGCTGAGATGTGGGGAAGAACTTCTTTGGTGTGAGGGTGGTGAGAGCCTGGCCCAGGTTGCCCAGAGAAGCTGTGGCTGCCTCATCCCTGGAGGAGTTCAAGGCCGGGTTGGAGGGGGCTTGGAGCAACCTGGTGTGGTGGGAGGTGTCCCTGCCCAGGCAGGGGGGTTGGAACTGGGTCACCTTTAAGGTCCCTTCCAACCCAAACCATTCTGTGATGGCCAGAAAATAAGGCTTTGTGCCCACTGCTAATCAGCCTTGTGGCTGGAGCAAATTCATCCCATCATCAGATTGAGTTCAGTCAAAAGATGTGGTTTTCCCTTATAGTTTGAAGCTCCTTAAATCACTGATATATTTGCATGGCAGCCCATGAATATAGGTACACGAGTACACTGAGATGGAGTATGTGAATGTATGTTTACGTTGCTGGTAGCTTTGAACTATAAGTTCTGCTGCATGTTAATGGCATATTTATGCATGGTAATTTAGCGAGCATGAGTCATTTATCTAATAAAATGTTAATTACTAGTTACTAGGTATATTTATTTACGAATTGCTATGGAGCATACAATGGAAATTTCATCCTCTGTCCTTTTTTCGAGTTAAAGTTACCCACCCTTCTTCTTAATGAGATTTTTTTCAGTGAAAGCAACTTTGAAAATTACATGGAGTTGGATCTGCTGTGTTGTGCACTGCTTCATGCTATGCTGCACAACAGTAAGCCATGTTCTAGCTGCTCTGCATCTCAAAATACAGTGTGAGAACCTCTAAAAGATATAAGTCCTCCCACAGCATCTGATCGTTCAAAACAGGTTTAGAAATCTTATACAAAGCTTTTAAGATGGAGTTTACAGTCCCTAATTGCTTTTCTTTTTTTTTTTTTTTTCTTCCATGAAATGGTCTTGGATAAAGGGAATTAGACACTGAACTTCCTAAAGGGCTTTACAGGATCTAGTGCAGTTTTATGGCACGGAGAGGTCAGAATTAATGGCTTAGACCCCCAAGGGCTGCACACCCTGTGTTTACTGTAAATCCTGCTTGGGGAGGGGGATTCTGGGACGGAGATTTGGAAACAGGCAGGAGGTGTGAAAGGGGAGGTGTGTGGGAACTGTAGGTCTGCAACTTTATATACCTCAGGCCACTTTTCCTCATCTCTGATGCTGCTCTGGCTCTGAGGTTCTGTGGGGTTGGGGATTTAGGATTGCATTTCTCAGTTTCCGTGGACCTCTCTAAGTTATGGCACAGATTTCCCCTGGATGCTCCACCATCCTGCCAAGCAGAGCATCACAGATGCCCTTGTTTAAAAGTAGCAGCTGCCTTAGGTTTCCCAACTGAAAATCAGCCACTGTCCAAAGGAAATCCCCTGCGTTTTGGGGAATACCTGAAGAAGAATCATGGGCATTTCTAAACTTTGCAAGGCAGATGCACATTTTAAAGGAAAACCTGCATCAGAGCAGCAGAATTACTGCAGCAGGATGCAATCTTTTATGTTTTATAGGGTTGGTCCAACAGCAGTATAACCTCACGCTCTCCAGACAACTTCAAATTCCCATTTTCATAAAAATGTTGATGCAATTTGAGCTTTCTATACGACGTGGGGTGGCAGTTGCTGACCATTGTGGTTAAGCTACTCTTTGCATGTTGCAGTCACATTTGTAGAGATTTAACTTACAGAATGTTCAGCACTTAGACAATCTTGCTGGCTGTGTAATAAGATGTTTCAGCCCAGTGAAATATTGCTTTGGCAAGTGTAACCCTTTTTATTATGACCTTTCTTATTGCTGGCACTGTGTTGCTCAAAGTAGAACTGCAGGAGTAGATGAAACTGTTTCCAGCAATGTGATACTTTGGTCAGTTGTGATTTCTTTCTGGTTTTTCCTCCTTTTTCTTTTTTATTTCTTTTTTTTTTTTTTCTTTGGTGCTGGTATCACTTAATGAAGGTACTGTGCCTCTTAATGTGCACCCAGGGCCTTGTGAAAACACTGTGAGAAAGTGCTTATCCATGGTAGTTTGGAAGGAGTTTAATGCAGTAGCACAAGCCAAGCGCTGTCCCAACTTCAGTGAGTGCTTTTTGGGTCCCAGGCAGGAATTTGGGGTGTCTCTCACATGCATTTTGAACAATCTGAGTGCTTCCACAGCGTGATTTGTGATGTGCATGCAGCAGTTGTGCACTTTGCAAACACTTCTGAGCAGCAAAGAGAACTGAGGAGAAAAAAGATTTCCGGAGGCGGTGAAAATTATACACAAATGCATGAGCTTGGCCAGCAAAGCTTATGATGTTCAAAAGGCTTGAGCCTGTTGAATTTCATAAGTTGTCTCTGTTCAGGGTAAATATTTCATATAAGCACATACATATATGGCATATAAAAAAATGTTGGGGATTGGAAAGAGATATGCTTTAACAAAAATGGTTATTTTTATTTAGTCTTGTTCCTCACGTAATAAAAGAAGAACTGCACTATAAGAAAATACATAATTTCCATTGAAAAAAATCTCCCAGTACGTCCTGCATTCTGGGTCTTCTCCCTGCCTATTGTATACCAGAAGTACTGTGATCTCAGTATCCTAAAAAAGACAAAAAGAAAAACAAAACAAAAAAAAAGGCAAAAAAAAAAAAAGGCAAAAAACCCAAACGATGCGGGAGCCTAAGCCTCTGCATTTTCCTTTAGCACAGGCAGGGTTTCAGAAATTAGTGTCCTCACTGGGCTTCAGATATAGTAGAGGGTAAAAGATTTCAAAGGCAGTTTTAATGAAAGAGAAATACTGAAAGAAAGAACACAGAGACCAGCCACACTGTAGTTCTGCTAAATTTTACATTTAAACTAAGAGGCTAATCATAATTTATTCTGTCAAAGAAATGACCTATAAGTAAAGAAGACAAAATATGACTTGATGATTAAAGACTTTAAGAAATATTCTCTATAGTTATGTCAGTACTGCATGTTACTGTATACGTAATCTAAAGCAGTGTTTGAAATTTCTCCTAATTATATTTGGATCCCAGATCATAACGTCCTTGGGGAAATGTTTAGTGCGTTGTAGTGATGTGGCAGCTTCCCTGTGCCACCACTGCTGATGGCACATCCGGGTTAAAAGCACTTTTTTAAACACTTTTTTGGCTCTGGGATGTGGTGAGGGCTGGACAAGGTAGGGCTTCTTACAGGTGACTGGGAAAGAAGGACAGGAAGATGCTGGTGGAGGATCAGGAGGCTGCATTCAGCTGGGGCTTCCTTTCTGTTTCTTGAAAAAGTCATGACTCGGAAGAGTACAGGGCAGGTGTGTTTATTTCTGTATTCACAGTCATGCTGGTTGGCAGACAAATTTTTGTGGTGGCCCAGGGCAGTAGCCAAGCACAGTTCTTGGAACAGTACAGTTAGATAAGGATGCGGGCAGACCAGCATGGATGGTGCTAGCTCTCAACAACAGCCTCTGCAAAGCAGGTGGCTTCACTTAAGAGTATTTACATTAATAAAGAGACCCGGTGTTCAGGTATTTGCAAGGCTTTCCAGAAGTTGGAGGATATCCCAATTAGGAAAGGATGAAGCAGGGAAAATTACCTCTTTCATCTACATAGCAGTTCCCTCTTGTACGAGCTGTGTGAATTTGCCACCTGTATCTCGGATACCAAGAGAGAAGAAAGAACATTGTGTTTATGGTGGAGAAATCTGGCTCAAATGAGAAAGTGATGTCAAAGGAGAAAAATAACGATGAATCCTAACTTGAGGTTTGTGTGAAAAGCTGAAGTTTATTCAAGTTGAAAGGAAATAAGCCAGTATTGTACATTAAATGATTAAAATAATTCAGAAGTGTAGTCTGATAACAGATTCATCCAAATTCAGTATGCAATATCAAATAATTTGTTCCCCTCTGGTAATTGAAAGGGAAATGTAAATAATCTTGCTTTTTCCTTAATTAAAACAATTAAGAAGAGAATAATTTTGGTCCATAGATGTTTTTGCAGGATAGTCTAATAAATTCTGTATTTAGTTTTTTATGCTATTTCTACAGAGAACAAGAATAAAAATAAATGTATTATGATTATGGGACCCTTCTGAAGACAAAACCCAATTAAAATATTGAAAGTAATGAAAAATGTTTTTTCAAGCAAATTAGTTTATCTTCCTTTAATTTGATGCAGGGTGTTTTGCCCTTATGAGACATGAGAGCTAGCCTACAAGTACTTCAGATTTTTGCTCTCCATGCCCTTTCCCCCATGGGCTCTCCATGCCCAATGGCTGCTGCCACTGATTTCCATAGAGAAGGAGGAAGAGGGGGAGGAGGATGTGAAGGCTCATCAATCTGAATGCATCAGAAAATATAACATTGTTCTCTCACACCGAGTCGTGGAGATACTCTTCTGAAGGAAAACAAATTTTCCTGAGACTAACTTGACTTCAACCTGTTCTGCAGGTACTGAAGTTACTTACTTTACTTTGAGTTTATTTTTCTTTTCTTTTTTCCCTTCCCTAAAACAGCCATCTACTTTTCCTCTCCAAAATTCAAAATCGCACAAACCCAGAATGCTCTCCCCACCCCTGTTTGTAGCTCGCATTTGAAATATGTAAATAGCAGGTGTTCCAAAGAGAATATAATTGTTTTACTGTATGCCAGTGGATTCTCTCTGTTCAGTGGTATCGAGTTTTCAGCAGGTCCATTCCTGCAATTCTAAAACCAAAATCAACACTTAAGGCTCATTACTCAAATGAAATAATTATTTTAATTTTTTCCATACATAATACATAAATCGTTGCATAAATTTACATATCAAGAAGAATCTTGATTGCAAAAAAGACACCCAACCCTTGTTATCATAAGATTGTTGTTGTTACAAAACCATGGGAGGTGCATCTGCAGAAGTTATGGTTGCCGAGCAACTATAACGGCACAGTTTAACGCCTAAGTATTGCAGATTTAAAAAAAAATACAAAAGAGCACTGGCAACATCAACAATCACCATGTTATTGCTCTTCCCCAGTAAGAGAATTATATCCTGTAATGAAAATTATTCAGTATAAGGTCTGTGATACTGTATTAATTTTCTAAAATGTATTTGACTTGAATTTACTCTCAGTTTCTCAGTACTCCCCAGGATCATTATAATATCATCACTGGAAGCCAACTATTTGAGCATTATAAAAAGATTTTTGCAAAGAGGATGGAAAGCATTAAGGATTGCAAGTTATCTCCTGTTTATATTGTTTCCAGATTTTAAAAGAAGGAAATCCAGCCTATGTCGCAGGAGGCGACTTGCCAGCAGAGGAAAACGGAGCCCTGCATTTCTTGGGCACTTGAAGAAGTCCCTGGGTTTTGCAAAATTGGCCCTTTCTGTTGGGGACAGTATTTGAGGTACAAAACTCTGTGTTCCCAGTGTCTGTGTGCATGGAGGGAGGGAAAATCCAGTGATGGGGCTCTGCTTTAAAATTGAGATATACCTGTCCAGCTGGGCTGGGACCACTCGTGTGGGGTTTTTTTATAAGATTAATCATTTTAAAATTGAATGAGATGAAATCAAATTATGTATTTAATCTGTACAGCAGGGGAAAAGCAAACTTAAAAAAAATTAAGGCTTCAGCCTCATGTATATAGAGTTCTTCCATGGGAATTATTTGAGGAGGTTTGATTGAATCTATAAACCTTGAGCAAAATCCCTGTCTTTCTGGGAGGCAGAGCGTGGTCTGCAGTTAGCAAGCCCAGCAGTGGTCCCGAGGTGGGACTGGGTGGTCCCACAGGGTGGTTCTACTCAAGGGTGCCCCTGGGTGTGTGGTGGGAGCTATGGGGGCACCTCAAGGGATTTGGGGCATCTTGTTGCCTTGCTCAAAACAGCAGTTGGAGGAAGAGCACTCATGGGTGTGGAAGGTCTGACAGGTAAAGCAGCAGGTGTTCACCAAGTAAATTGTACTATATATTTGTTCTGAGTTAAAACACTATATATCAGAAGTAATTTAAACAGTGCTGTTCATGGTTACTTGAATGAGAAGAACTCCTAAAGATTATTGTAAATCTTATGCTTTGGTTTGCTCCTGACTATATCAATGTTCACGTACATTTCACCTGTCTACAAACACTCACCAATGTTTCTGTTACTTCCTAATAAGAGTGGTAATTACTGTTGGCTAAATATTAGGCTGATGAAGCTCTTCATGCATTAGCTTAATTTCACTTACACCAACATCATTCAGTATCCAGCGACAGCAGAGATCACACTTAGATTTTCAACAGCAACAAGATGTTCTCGTACTGGTAATTTAGGAAATGGTGTATATCCTTCCACAGGCAACGGGAGAGGAGAATTTGCACATATCGAGTGAGGCTGATGCCACATTTTTTGTAACAACCTGGGACCTGTTTGGCATGTTCCACCTGTTATCATGAAAAGCTGGACAGATGCCTCTGTGTTTCCTTAATTCATAGAATATGATTTTATCTAAAGGGATCTAACTTGATTTTTCATGCATCTCAAACCCTAGCAATGTTGAAGCTTGGCCAGTTCTTGTTTCAGCTCGAGTGCTAGCTCATATTTCTGCAGTTTGCCAAGTCTGTCTGTGAAATGAAAATACAAGAAGCTTTAAAACATATGGAACTGGAGCAGAGCAGTCTTACCTTGGATTTATGTATTGAATGTTACACCTTGGGCAGTGAAATGAACTGGAGGTTCTTTCCAGCGCTGTTACTGTTTGTGTGACTCAATAGCATCTGCCCTTGTCCTTGACTGAGGAAGAACAGTTTTTTCCTATTCCAACCATGCATTCCTGCTTATGGTCATGAGAACCTCCCCTTTTGTTCCTCTCTACATTATAATGTGCTGCTGCCCAGGTTTTCTTTCAGAGGACTTTTGAAGGAAGAAATGGTTGTCTTTGCTCTTGGTCATGAATCCAACACAGCTCTGAGGAGCAATGCCTTGGGCTGGACTTCCAGAGGAGCTGAGGAGGCTTCAGTCTCTGCTGTTGGGTGTCCATCCTGGCTGGGGTGTTGGCCAAGGGGCTGCTAGGTCTTACTCCTACAGAGACATCAGTTCCTGGATGTGACATGGGATACTTGAGGGGAAAAAAAAAAATGAACAAACCAACAAAAAACTACAAACCAGGAAATCCCAAACAAGATTAGTAATCACACTAAGGGGAAATCAGGAACAGTAACAGCAGCATTAGGAGACTGTTGAGGAAAAAACCTGAGATGATTTCATATTTCCTAATTGGGGATGTGATTGTAAAATTTCTAGATCATATTGAGCACATCATGGCAAATGCAAATCCCAGCTCTGTGAGTGGCTATTGTCAGGTTTCTAAATATTTTCCAGGGGGTGTCTTTAAATCCCATTTTGGTTTTTGACTACTAGATATTCACTTATGTGTGTAGAGGGTTTTTTCTTCCCCTCCCTTTTTTTTTTTTAATTGCTGAACTATTTGGCTTCTCTGTTAGGGCCAATATAAGGGTTAATTAGGTAATTTTTATTTGGGTTGCAAATCCCCAGTGCCTAATCCTAATTATTCAGAATTAACACCTACTATAAAAAGTCTATTTCATAACTTTTTTTTTTCCTGGCTAGATCGCAAATGCAGTTTTGCAAGAAAAATATGTTTCTAATAATATACTATCATTTTCATATTTTAGTATAATAATTAAGTTAGTTCTAATTCACTCCTAAAATCTAATTTTCATAAATAAAACATCATCTAAATATTTAATTGCAGGGAGCAGATATTTCAGAGCAGGTGTTCTAGGAGCCAGTAGGTGTCCCTGATACAGTGGCAGCTGTTCCTCTTGACATCTGGGAGGCTGGGAGGTTTTGGAGATGGAGCAATAGGTGTTGGTGGGTTTTGCAGGAGAAGTCTTTTCTCAGCCAGGGCTCCCCTTCAGTTCCTGGTCTGAGAAGGTTGAGTCTCCTGTTTTTCATTATATTAGTGCCTGAAAAATTAGAATCATTGAATGGTTCAGGTTGGAAGGGACCTTAAAGATCATCCAGTTCCACCCTGTCATGGACAGGGACACCTCCCACCAGACCACGGTGCTCAAAACCCTGACCAACCTGATGGGGCAGGGAATGGGGCAGCCACAGCTTCTTCGGGCAACTTATCCCAGAGCCTCACCACCCTCAGAATAAAGAATCAGGCTCTTGTGAAACATAATCTAATTGCTTGCATGTGCTCTGTGGTTTCTACAACAGCTTTTAGTTAACACAATGCAGGGTTTTTTTCCCTTTTAGACTTCTGGTTTGCAGATACGCTTGTATTCACTTCCAGTGACCTTCCTGAACACTTGCATTTCAAAGCTCTCGAGAAGATCCACATCCTCCAGCAAGGATCCTCAACCTTTAGCATCTCACCCTAGCAGCAAGGGCTCCTGCAGTGGCTGGGAACAAGTGTTTCTGCTATGCTGGGTCCCACCAGCCCAGTACACCAGTTAGCCGTGGTTTAAAGCAGGGTGATCTGTGGGAAAGCAAATGGAATAAAACATATGAAATAATGCTTAAGACAGGTTGCCAATATTGTGTGGAAAGGCTGCTTCATGGCTCAGGAAAAAGGTTTCTGATGGCAGGAGATGTTCTGGGCTGGCTGGTGAGGACAGTTTCTCTCGGTAGTGCACTGCATGGAAAGCAGCTACCTCCAAGCAGAAGTGCCAAATAAAGTTCAGGGCCAAATCCTTTATGACAACTCCCTGCAGGTTTAAGCAGGGATATGGTACCCAAGGCTTTGCCTCTAAATAACCACACTCTGCAGTAAAAAAGTGCAAGGCATGCAAGGCAGTGTGCATCCACCTTATAGCTCCCATAGGTGATGGACCTACCTCCAACTACCCTGCAGGCAGAGCAGCGACTGTCTGTGGCGCTCTGTTGCATTGGGAAGATGTTTGGCAGCTTGTGATGTTGGACTATGAACCCTGATTTGGGGGAATTTTTATGAATTTGGAAGCAGTGAGAGGTTAATGAAAATTCTTTGCGCTTGGATATATTCCTAATATGCTGTAAGACACACTGGAGATTTGGCTACCATTTTTTTTTTTTTTTTTTTCTTGTCTTCATAATTTTAATGGGGAAGTTTTTTAAAAAAGTTGTTTATTGGTAAGCCGTGAAATCCTGCTTTAGTTAAGCCCATTTTAAAAAGAAATAGATATAGATTTTTACATTTTATGCTGAATACAGCTCAGGTTCTCTCTGCACTGAGTTTGGGGCAGGGAGGAAGCCAGTAGATTTATTTTGCCTACAACTTGCATGCCGAAGAGGCTGACCCTGACCCTGGCAGGACGTCGGTAAATCATGGGGTCCAGCATCACCCAAAGCACTACATCTTGCCCCAGCATCCCCTAACACCCCCGGGTGCCTCCACGGGTGGAGATTTCCATCTCTCGTAAGGAAAAGAAGGTGAGCACATGCAAGAGACTTAGAAAAACAGAGAATAGGACCTGGTCAGTAGAAATTAAATTTGTAGATAGCTGTGCATAAGATTATTTTGTTTTATATATTTCCTTAGAAACTAAACAAACAGGAAATGACATAAAAATTATGTTAAAAGGAAGTTATTTAGTTTGTATAGGCAAGATCTGTACGTTAAGGAATGCCAGATTTACGGTTACATATGTCTGCCACCTTATTTCTGCTCCCATGAGCACACGCATTATGATACAATCTTTAACTACATAACCACGTAATATTTTCCCATTGCCTCTCTTTTAATATTAGGAGTTGGATACATAAGCAAGAAGAATCAGGATTGCACGGGCAATTGTAAAAATGGCATTTCTTAACTTTCAAGTACTTGGCTTTGCAACTTAAATAACTTTCTTCAAATGTAATTTTTTCGTATGTAATTATATATATCCAGTGCTGAACGCTAGAAAGCAGTGGGGATTACTGACAAGCTTTTGGAAACTCCTTAATTTCCTTCTAGCAATGAACAGGAGACATAGCATTCTTTTCTGAATGAATTCATATATTTTTTTTTTAAATAGATACAGCTCTGAACAAATGACTGAAAAAAAAACAAAACTGGGTCAGGAAATATTGTAAATAATTATTCTTGCATATTTTTTTATCTTTAAATGCATAGACACAGTAGCACATTGTTGGGGAAGTGAGTAAGTTTAATGCTGAAGAAATCGGGCTTTAATGAACATATGCTGACACGGCCTCACAATCTTGCTTCATCTCCCCTATTAACTTCCTTTGCACCCAGGAAACCTTTGGCTCACTGCCTAAATAATAGAAGAATAATTAGCCTGGTAATTGAAGAATGCCAAGTTGAACTTCTAAGGAACTTATCTTTAAGAACCGCTCTGCAGCACGTTTCCTACGTTGCCTGGCATGGTTCTTCTTGAAGAATTGTTTTGCAGACATCTTCCCTGAGTTTTCAAGAAAACATAGTGAGTCAGGTAGCCATCAAAATAAACTTGATAGCTGTGCCTTGTAAAATAGAAACAAATATGTCTCTCTCATAAGTCTTTGGAGAAAATGTGAGTTTTTCCTGGTGGAGCACATAATTTATCCAATTATACACTCACAGCCTACCTGTTGGTCAGCCTTACTGGAGCTTTTGAGTAGGGCTGATGTGTAATTTCAGATGTTCAGACATCTGTCAAGTATCTGCATTCTGCAGGATTATAAAACTGGATTGACAGATTGAACCTGGAATTTACTTTGTTAAATTCTAGATGTTTAAGACCTACAATGTTCTATCTATTTTAATTAATGTAGGTGTTACATACACAGCTAGAGAAATATGTTGCACTAATTACTGAAATTTTCCATTAAAAATGAAAACAATAACTTGGCAGTGGTAATTGCTAGGTGAGGTTTTAGGAAAGGAGTTGCTCCATTTCTTCTTGCTTTCTCTATATCCAAGGACAGGTATCCTGGAGCATTTGTGTCCTGTACATGTTTGCCTCTTACTACCAGACTTAATCAAGTGTTATTCCCACATCGTTCATTATTATGTGATTCCATATTTACACAGTTTTGAGTTATATTCATAAACCTTTGCGTAAAACTGAAGTCTAGGACTTAATCGTACAGGCTGAAAACCAGTGATATCTACTTATTCCTTATTTTGACTAGTCAGTTGTGGGACAAGAGCATGAGGGTAGGAATGATTTTGAGGCCAGCTTTGTGCAGCAGGTCCTCTACATTGAGAGAAGAATACGGACGGAGCCTTCATATTTAAGAAGACATAGCTAGAATTGCCTACTCGTGAAGAGAAGAGATCTGCGTAAGATTTTTTCATAATGTCACTTCATCTTTTAATAATATTAAGATGTGGAACCATATTCCAAGTGTTTAGTGTCATGGGAAATGAAGCGGAATATATTTTGTTGGTAATTTCTACAGCAGCAGGGTAAGGGGGTGGGGGTTGGGGTGATAACATTCCAGCCAATTACTAGTTTCAGGTACTTCTTCTATATTTAAATTTCTTCCCAGTTACCTCAGCATAATTAATAAATGATACTGCTTCATATTTCCAAGGAAATCCAGACAGCTGTACCACATATCACTTCGTTCTTTAATACGCTGTAAAAGTTCCTCCTCCACACTATCTATTCTGTTGTTGTAATTAAGGATCTGCATCAGGAAATGCCACGCTTCAAACCTGAGTTTACTGCGTGCTTGACAGACTCCCACAGCTTCCTTCTTCGGAGCTCATTTCCATCAAAAATGCCTCGTGAAACCAGCAGCTTGCTCTCACGAAGACCAGCTTGATATGTAATGAGGATTCTGATTCTAAATACGTTATTGAGGACATATTCGATGCTACGATATAGGATATTTTGTTTCCAGTTATAAGGGAGTTGGTGCATAACATGTTAGTGTGGTCCAAAATGAACATGGTGAGCCAGGTGGAAGATTCATTCTGTCCTGGTTTTTGTTCTTTCTTGGGGCATGGGAAGACTCTGGTAATACTGTGACATCGATCAGGAATATGCTTATTTGTCCTCTCTGAAATCAGGTCCAGCTTGCTAGATTCCTATTTAACACATTGGCTAATGATCAATTTGTGTAGAATAAAAACACATGCACATTTGCATGCCGTTATCTGCAAAGCTGTCATGTTTCTGAAGGCTTGTAATCAGACTTACTCCTTTCTAATGTGTGCCTTACAGAGAATTTCATACGATTTGCACAAAGGAAATTGTGAGCTGATTCCCGTGATGTCCAAGGAGCACACAGAGGCTGTGAAGGGCGAGATACCAAAGTGTTCCCATGAATCCAGACCAGGCTTTGGCTCCTCAATCTATGCACACTGCCAGGAGCCTTCCCAGCTTTCTCTGGCCTCAGAGAAGCAGCAGTTTTTTGGCGAGGCCATGCTGCTTTCCTCCTTCTCCATGGTCACCAGAGGAACCATCTCAGCATCATTGCAACCCCTTTGGCCAGCTTTTCCCAGAGCACGAGAGCTACTCAGCCCTAGTTTCACTGTGAGAAGGGTATTTGCTAGAGGCAAGAACATTTTATATCACAGTTAAGCATGATATCATCTTTGTTCGGACAGGAGAAGAGCTCAGAGCCCAGCGTGGTTTCCTCGGGGATACAGCAGAGTGAGGGATGCTCCCAGTGCACCCCACGTCTTGGTACCACCCGCCTGTGTGAGCAGAAGGAAAGGTGATGAACATCATGCTTAAAAAGAAATTCCCCTTCTATTATTAATGAGAGAGTCCCGATGGAGAAAAATATTGTCTTGATCTCTCTTTTAGACATATCTAAGGCTCTGGTAATTGTGATATCCGAATTTCAGATTGTCTGTTTTTCTCTTTCTGAGAGCAATTGATTTTTCTGTTGTTTTCTGGTCCACCCATTGCCATCTTCTTATCTTCCCTGCTTCCCTGTGTGCCCTATCATGCTCCATGCTCTCCCGCATCTTTGTGTTGTCTTCCTTAGGGCCCTGCATTCTTTTATATATAACAGGATTTATTTCCTTGTCCTTAGTCCTTCTTGGGTATTTTTCACCTCTTCCTTCTTCTCTGCTGCAGGCTTCTTGGTCTTTCTTCTTTTGATCTGGTCCTTCACCCTCACTGCTTACATTTGGATCACTTTTGTTGGTCTCCAATACATCTAACTTTTTCAGTGTCTTTTTGCTTTTCTTATTTCACCAAATTTTTCCTTTTTTCCCCTGTTTCTTCTTCCTATCTACCCTCTTTACTCTTGTTTTTCAGCCCTGTGCATGACATGTTTGCAGTTCGCCCACTGGCTCAAAGCCCCAGGGGGTGGGATGGGACCACCAGGACTGGCATTCAAAGGTGCCACGGTTTACTCAGCACATTTGGCTCCTGGCGGGCTGGAAAGCTGGGTCCAAGAGAGGGGGCTGGTAGCCGGGGCCATTGGGTGACCCTGACACGGTTCCGGGCTCACGCTAAGGACGTGTGTTTCACCCAGTTCTCATTTGTCATTGTTAGTC
>BJBW01001846.1:247578-347578 GCA_004320125.1 Scolopax mira | reverse complement strand
CACTCTGCCTGCCTTGAAAGCGTGTATGAATGGGGAGAGGGAGAACAGTTAGTATAAACCCAATGAGGAAAAAAAGCCACCCTGTGAATGTATTGTATATACTGTTACTTTGGGGTTTGGAGGGCATTTCTCTGAGCAGAACAAAAAAACACTGCACAGCTGTGATTGCAAGGCAGTCTATTATCTGCATTATCTCTCCTTAGGATGGGCAGGAATTCTTCATTTCATGCATCATTTAAAACTTGCTACAGTGATCCCACAAAGTCAGTAACTATGCTAAGTACAAACTTTAATAGTGTTGCTATTCAGACACAAGACACCAAACTCGTTTCCCTGCAAGCTGCAGTGTTGGCTTGTGCCGCCAGTCACTTGAAATGCCGCAATCGGAACAACAACGCTCAGGCGAACCCAACCAGAGCTGCCAGGGCAACCTCAGAATTGCACATTTTCACACGCTTTGGTGTGATTTATAGCTTGATGAAGTCTTATCTCCCCAGCCTACTGCCATAGGCTAATAGTCTGTAACAAAGCTCAGTCTCAAAAATGTCAAACATAATGAAAAAGGGAAAATCACAGCGGAGGAAGTTGGTGGTCGCTTTTCCTCAGGGTCTCTGTCTCAAAGGGTGTGCAGGCTTTTGTGGTTCAGGAGCAAAACCAAGGCGAGCAGGACTCTATTGCTCTTTGTCACTCCTGGTGCTAGCAGGAAGCCTCTCCTGCCATGGAGGTGCCCGATGAGCATGCGAGGAGAGACACTGCCCTCTGCCAACACAAGGAAAACATTGCTTGCTTCCTCTAAGATCAGCAAAAAAGCAGCCAGGAGAGCCAAGGTGGATTTCCCAAGCACCAGAAGGTCCCATGCAAGGTGGGCCCCAGCAGTTGCTGGGCCCTGACACTGTGGCCAAGATGGCCAAGAGCTGGTCCATGCTGTTCTGGTGGTGCCCCAGCATGGCCAGGAGTACTTTGACCACAGCTCTGCTGTCCTGTACTCTTGCTCGGTAGTGAGCACGCTCTCATGAAGCACCACTGCTGAAGCAAAAGTTCTCCAGAAAACACTGGACCAAGCTATTTCTCCTGCTAGAGGAGTTATTTTGAATAATGCACTTGTTATGGCTCAGCACCACTCCATTCAGATGGAGTTTACTTCCATTTTGTGGAAACGCGGCAATATTTCATTGTTAAATTGTGCTTGCAATAACCACAAAGCCAACTTTTACATCTTGTTAAAAAGATTGCCTAAATTGTTTCAGATTTCTGTTTGGTGGCTGTCCTTCAGATCTTTCTCAGCCATCAGGAACAAACTGTAACCCAGGAGATAAAGGACAGGAATGAGCAATAGGGCTTTGGCTCCCAGGTGTCCTGGGAATTTGGCCTTCAATTCCCTAAACCACCCTGTACAATTCACATTTTCACTTCTTTCTTCTTCTCATAGGTGAAAAGTGTGGCATAAGAGGCTCTGTACAGCTGAGAGTCATTGCATGAGTGCAATTGTTGGTTAGAGACAATATTAATATAAAGTGTGTTAGGTTTTATTAACTAAGCAGTTTCATTGGATACAAAAATGTTCCACCTTTGGCATCTCCAACCAGGAATGTCCCAGGTGTGAGAATACAGGGGAAATCAAGAGAATCTGGTAACTCTGATGAGCTAAATGTGCTGTTATTTGAAAGCCTGTGGTCAACTGCACCCACTACAGACCAGCCATGTCCAGGTGCTGCTTGAACACAGAGGCAACTCATCTGAAATCTTTGTTTCCCAGGTTTGCTATCCATAAAATGGGTATAAATAGTGGCAGGAGAAGCTTGTCCTTCTATTGAGAACTTTAATTTATTAATGCCTGAATAATGCTTTCAGGTCTGATGGAAAGTGTTGTGTAATTATAATAAATAGATATTGACTTCAAAGAGTCTCTGTAGATCTGTGCTTTTTGATCCCATTCTAAAACTGTAATTATCACTATCCCATAGGCTTAAGTATAAAATTATACAAGTGCAGATATTCATCTGTATTCTGCTCGTGTGTGGTTTTACATTTTCAAGAGGAGGTGGTAGGAAATGGGCCCTCAAATAATACCAAGTGTAGATGGCTGCGTTTTTACTGAGAAATATGGATTTTCTGGGGTGAACTGGGGATCTTTTTTTCAGGTGTGCTGGTTTCATTGTTGGACTGCTTGGAGGTGCCTGGGCCCACACTCAACTGAGGCACTGGGCACTTGGCTCCAGACTCTTGTCGGGCACATCCATGATGTCCCAAGTTGTAATTAATGTATGGTCAATACCCTCATGTGGGACAATGTGGCTCTGGTGGAAGGTGATCCCAGTTGCAGATATTGTCCTGGGCACCTCAGCTCAGTGGCAGACATCATCAAAATACCTGCAAGTCAGAAACTGTATTTTCACCATTAATTTATCCTTGTAAATTTTAATCTTTTTATATTCTTATCAAGCAAAAGAGTTCAAGCAGATTTTTCCCTCTACTCATTTTAATAAAATTGGCTTCCAGGCTGCAATGTCGCATGCCAAAATTCAACCTGGAAATGCTGGCAGCCTCATCACTAGAGCGACGCCAGCAATGGTGTTGCAATTATCAGTTGATCTTCTGTTTAAATACAACCCAGCATGTGAGCTGAATACAGACAGGTTAGAAAAAAAAACTGTGAAAAAGAAAAAAAAAATTCCTTAACAATTCTAAAATGGGCTGAAGTCATAACATACAAATTGTTTGCTCAGCTAAAATGTGCTAAACCAAAACAAATTAAATGTAACAGAGAATACAACAGCAGAAGGGTGAAAGTCATTTCAACAGAAGTAAAAAAAAAAAAATTGGCTTTTCCTTCTAGTCATCTGCGTGTTTTTGGTTAACTATATAGATGGCAAATGGTATAAAAAAAAGGAAGAAATTGCCACCAGAAATTGCAATCGGATGCTGATATCTTAGATTTTTTCCTTGCCCACTTGTTCCAGCTCTGGAAGTTCAGAACTGCTGTGCAGCAGGTTTAGCTGGGATTGTATGTGTTGAAGAAATCTCAGTCGTCCCATTGCCTTCCCCAACTGCAGCTTGAGAGCCAAGGAGCAGGAGGGCATCTTGTTTCCATGGGAATAACCCCAAAAAACCACTGCAAAGCATTTTGGGAGTAACTTAGACTAACAGCCAGTGGGGACCTGCAAAATGGTGCAAGGTTCTTGCCTGCTTTGGATGCCAAATAAAGCTAAACTGTGTTCTGGTTGTCTATATCTGTATTTTATATTTCTACAGCAATACTGTCTCCTGGATTTTCCTGCTTCCCTGAAGAATGGAAAATGCACAATAAATGGAGACACTTGAAACACTGAAATGTAAACCATCTCCTGAATGGACAGGTGGCCAAGTGCTAATATTTTTCTGCTGAAGGCAGCCTGGGCAGCAGCGCTTTGGGAGATGGAGACTGGGAGCCTGACTGGGAGCCATTCGAGATATCAGAGAAACACGATTTCACAAGTCCGAGGAGTGGGGAGAGGGGAAGCTGGTTCTACAATACTTAATACACTTGCTTTCATGCCACTTTCAAGCCAGATTTTGTCTAAAAAGGCCTGTTAGATAGCTCCCCAAACTGTGATAATAACCCTGAGCTCTAATATTCCAGTATTAGCATCTGTTCTTTCTTAGGTTTCCCCCCTTAAATTTCTTTTTTTCAACTTGAAAACAAACCCAAACAGCGCTAAACTATAACAAAATACCCAGCAGAGGATATGAGTGGTTACAGGTTTCCAGCTCCACTGGAAACACGCTGGTCTCCAAACTGTGCGAAGAGAATCCAACACTTCAAGCACAGCTTCATGCCAAGACATGTGTCCAAAAAAACCCAGATGCCTTCAGTGTTTTATTACATGCAGCGCTGAGCAGTTCAATGGCTCTGGCTGCAGTAGCCAGGAATATTGGGAAATCACAGACGCAAACACATACACAGGCAGAGAAATATGCAGTCCTGTGACTTTAGGACTGGTGAACATCAGGCTCGTTGCTCAGGATAAAAACTGCTTCCAAGCTGGGGTAAAGTGGGATTAAAAAAAAAAAAATTGTTCCTTCACAGGGAAATTCAGATCTGGTACAACCTGATAGAGCAGATACTTTTGGAACTAAGGTATGTTTAATAAAACACACAGGGTTTATAGTATCGGATTCAGTGTCGGAAGAAGGTGTAAAATAAAGTTGGAGATGACTGATAAAAAGACCGACAGACTTGCATATGCCTGTAAACTTCCCACAACAGTATAACGACTTTAAATTTGCATTACTGGTCGAAAGACCTGAGATGTTGGTGGTGATCAGATTAACTGTTGAGCATTAATGTAAAATTTTACTGCTGCTGTTATTTCATTTTTTTTACTTACCTTTTTTACATTTGGTTCAAATACAGTGGCACTGGGACATGAATTTACAACCACAACAATTTACTGAACACCTCAGATGCATGGAAGCTTACACTGACTTGATATCAGGGATACCTAAACCCCTTGGACTATTAAGAAAAAGCATTTGTAAAAAATTAAAATATCTTGTTCAAAGTTTTTTCCCACTTTCTCCAAACCCTAAATGCAAATCCACCAGCTGATGACCTGTTGAGAACTGGTTATTGGCTCTAGCTGAGAGTCAACCAGCTAGAGCTTAACTGGGAAAATGGGTCTTGGCCAGCTGATGGAATATCCCTCGAAGTGAGAAATTAGGAAGCAGCTGTCCCATATTAATAAACAAAAGCTATAGCTGTTCCCGGCAACACCCAGTAGCATCCTGGTTTGTAAATAGTTTTTATCAATCAACTCTTCTGCACAATTGTCTTCCCATCTGGGATTTTTTAGGGAAAGAAGGAAGAAGGTAGCTCAGTTGGTGTGGTGGCACCACAGAAGCACAGCCAAAATCTCTCATTCAGGGCATTTTAGATCCTGCTATGGTTACAGACCAGGTGGATGGCTTTCTGTGTCTCTTGGCCCCATGGACACATCATAAACTTAATTGAGCAATTTTTTTGGTAATATTGCATGTGCTTGTATGAATTCTAGACATGTTTTTCAAGAATTATTCCACCTATTTAAAAAAAAATAAATATATAAAAGTATCAAGGGACTCTCCCCATCTGAGAAACATTGTGTTTCTCAGAGTTACCAATATGAAGAATAAAGCTCAGCTAGATGGCTGTTGAGTTTATAGGAGATATTAATAGATTACTGGTATTTAGATGTAGACACTCTAATGGGTTCCCTTGTGTTTGAAGGAAAAATGTGAGGGGAAAAAGGTCAGGCTGTTATATGAAAAAATGAGATGTTTGACTTGCTTTGGGGTGTTCCTCTCCAGCTCTGAAACCATCTCCAGATAAGACTGGCAGGATGGGAAGTGGATTTACAGTGAAGGTACTGTCATGGGAAGGAGAAGATGATGAGCAGGAAGGCAGGAGGAGGGTACAGGAGGTGGGGGAGTCTCATGAAGCTCTAGAGACTTGGTGACCACTCTTGTCAGATGTGCTGCGGGGGCTGGAGTTCGCAATGAATTTCCTTGGCAATTTTCCTTGGTTTTTTTTCCCCCTCTACTTTCCTTTTTTCTTTGTTGCGATCACAGTGCCATGTTAGTGCTCCATCCAGGAAGATGGGCAAGAGGATGCTTCATTCGGCTGCTGCCGTGCTGGCACTGGATGCTTGGATTGACAAGGGCTGAGCCTTGGAGACCGTGCAAATACACTCTCGGTGCCCAGCCTTGTATCGCCGGCAATGTAAGGTTAATGACCTGCAGAGATCTGCACAAACACTGCAGGAAGATTTGCCAAAAATGTTGGCACATTTTTGTTGGCCCCACAACCACACATTAAGATCATAGCTAGGGGCCAATCGGTGGATACAAACCATGGTCCACGCTGGGAATAACGAGACTGAAGAACAAGGGAAGCGAGGTGTGACTCCTGCAAGAGCTACTGGGGGGATATTTGGCTCGAGTGGCCACGAAACCCTGTGGGAGGGACCTGGGGCTGCGGCTCTGTCCCTGTTGAGAAGACAAAATAGATGCCTGCATGGTGCCAGCAAAGCCCCTCTGCTGTGGCCTCTGACTTCTTGGACAGTTTTGCAGGAAGAATATTTTCCACTTTGCTCCCGGGCGTAGAAGAGGGAAGGGAAAGGGGAAATACGATAGCCATTAGGGCGGCAGGACTTGCCACACTGGGTGGTCACCCAGCAGTACCTGCGGGGAGAAGAACAAGGTTGTCATCCCCCCACGAGTGGGAACAGCACGACTGATCTTTAATCATTTCCCAGGCAAAAGGTTCAACTATACTTAGGTAGTGTTTAGCAGACAGGGCACACATAACAAGGGAAAATTTAGATGGGTAGACAACTGAAAAAAACACAGCTAATTAAAGCAGCCAGAATGCACGTACTTTCTTTTTAAACTAAAATTTCTATAATTCAATCTCTTTTGCCAGATGGGAGTCTCATTATAAGGTAGTTCAGTCCTTCAAGTGAATAAAGGGCTCTCCACTTACATGTAGAAAAACGTCCTTATGAGTTTCAGCAGTATTTATTAAAGACTGTGGAAAATGTAGGCATTCGTGAATTAGATCCTGGGCACGGGAGTCAGCTTATGTCCATGCCTTTTCCAAACATGTATCTTTCTAACTAACAGGAACTACAAATACAACTGATGAAATTATTCCATATTTAATCTGAGGGAGAGATTATAACTGAGCTCTCAAGTGCTGCTCTGCAGTGTTGGCTGGAGGTTGGAGCCCAAAGGCAAGTGTTGGACACGCTGCAAAGGAGCTCTGTGCTGCTGCCTCTCTGTGTGTGCACTTATAATTTGCATTTTTTTTAAATATATATATATTCCTCTGATCTTTCCAGGTTTGAATAACAGCTTTTTTTTTTTTTCCCTGAGTAGTACTGGACAATGCACTCTCCACATTTTCAACACTTTTCTGCATTCATTTCAGCAATCACTTTAGCGTGACTTACTCCCTTTAGCCATTTCCTCTGGTGAGCCCGGCCAAGAATTTGAGATACATTCGGGAGATTTCGGTATTTAGAGAGTTGGTGCTGAGTACTTTGTGAAGATCAGTTTCCTTTGCAGTGTTGGTTATTAACACAAAGCTCAAGGTACCACAAAAGCTATCCAGGTATGAAAATTTAGGGTGTTCCCTTTAAGTTTGATTCAGCAACAGAAATCACTGAAAATCACAACTTCAACTGTATTAGATAGGGACTGCAAAAAAAGCTATTAAAAATGTGTTTGGACAACTAGACTGTGTGTGTTAGTTTATGTATTGTGCGTATATGTTTATCTTACTTATGTTGTGTATGGGACAACAGCTGTTTGGTTTGATATTAAATTATATTTAAAAATTAACATCTATTTAGCTTCATCCTGAACACTCTCTGAGGCTGCTGACAAGTGAGTGAAAGGATTCAATAATTTCACTGGGTTTTGTGAGGAACTTTAACCTGTGTGATTCCCTTGTATTGTTTATTGCATTCAGAACATGACATTTAACTGTCTGTAAAGACTCTTCATATAACTTTTTAAAATCTATGTGCTAATCAATGTTTTGATTTTTTTTTAATCTTGTGAATTGGTGGAAAGCGAAAAGATTCACAGTGAGATTTTTTTTGTTCTTTGCTTTAGTATATTTGATGGCTAAATGCATCATTAGCTGATATTTGACCAGAGCTACTTATTAATGTTTGGAACTACTTTTTTTTTTTTTTAGCAAACACTGAGAATTCTATTCTTCAGGCTCCTCTAAAAGGTACTTAATGTGTACCCATTAAAGAACTCTCCCGCAAATGGCTGGCCCAATTCCGCATTCATTAAAGAGGGAACTGAGATTAGAGTAAAAGAGGAATGTGCCAGAGAATTATCTGTAAATAAAAGCACATTTTGTGCTGTGTTTAAACTGAGAAAGTGTTCATGCATCTTGGAAAACAATCTCCTTTCCCTTTTTGTTGCAATCCTCTCTCAACACCACAAAGTTCTCTCTTTGTATTATGATCAGAATTCTAATGTCTTTGCATCTTGTCATCTGGCCTCTGGAGTTGAGAGTGATATAAACGGTATATCGCTGGTAAATGTCACCGATGCTGACGAGATGTCAGCAGACCACAGCTGAGAGCTCTGGAATTCAAATCAAGAGAGACTGATCCTTATCTCAAATGATGTGCTGTGAGATTCCTCGACCCCTTCCCAAACTTGCTCCGGCTTCGGGACGTGAGGCTAAGGCTACCCTAGGATTTTCCTCTGCTGTGAAGACTGAAAACTGCTAGAAATTCATTCCAGTACGGATGAGAGTCTCTTATTTTAACTAAAAAGACACTTTCTTGTGAACTTTGATTTTTATGAGTCGGTACTTCCGAGTGTTGCTCCAATGTTGCACATTTAACCTGAGTCCAAACGGCCCAATGTGCTGTCCTGGTTTAAAAGTAGGTAGGAAGCTGAGTTGCAGAAACAGCAAGTCTTATTTTAGGATTAAACCTCTTGACTACCTCAGCTCACTACACAGGTTACAGGAAGATGCTCAACTCATGAATCACCATCGATTTGCATAACAGAGGGAAGATAAGGCACCACACGGTAAAGGCAGCCTCTAATTTATGAACAGGAGACCAGATTCATTTTTTTACAACATTTTTTTTCCATTTATGTTTTTATATGTCAATGTAAAAATGTTTCCATGGAGACTGTAAAGGTTTTTATTAAAAGGTCGATAATATACCTCCTACATAATAATTTAAGCAACTTGAGTGAAACCTTATGATCTTGTTTTTCGACATGTTCCAGTTGGCGTTTTTCCTCCATTGTAACCTATGCCAGAAAAATGCAGTGAAACTGTAAAACCTGAGAATATGGCATTGTAGCAGTACATATATATAGATATAAAAATATTAATGTTTGGAGGTAAAAAATACATTAGCACGATAAAAATAAGTTGGCTTGGTGCTGTGGTTACGTCATACTTGGTGTTAACACGTCGCATGTACTGCACATGCTACACCAGCATATTTTGTGACATATAATCCAGTGTTTATCTATATTCAAATTAGAATCTATATTTTTACTCTGTCCCCTGGAGACATATCATTTGAACAATCTCAATCACAAAAAACTAAACAGAAAGACTAAAGCTAAAATAACTCTGAAGTATTTTTCCCAGTCCTGATTACACTGCACTCTCTGCTGTCTTAATATATCCTTAATTATTATGACACAAAGAGGCCATATTCCGAGCTGCAGAGAGTTGGCTTAACTCCACATAAATTTCCAATGGAAGTACGTTAATTTTCATCAGGAGCAAATCAGCCCCAGCTTCATATTCTTTCCTGTTCTGTCTGGTTTGGTCCTTTGCATTTACCTGGTCTGTGCTCGAGTGCATGATCCTGAAAAAAACTCCCACCCTGCTCCGGCAGGATCCGCTCCCTTCACTTTTTCTATGATGTCCCCTGTTACCCAGGTCTCAAGTGAGAAGGCAGAAAAAGCTGTAGACCTTGGTTGTGCATCGTTGCTTCCTCTGGTTTATAGACACGATTGTAATGCAAGGCGAGAAAGCCAAAGGCTGTTGCCGCAGCCGGAGGGTGTGCTGAGTTGATGTACTGGGTTGATATTACCCTTCCTCCAGGAGAATATCTCCTTGAGCAGTAGGTGAGGACATCGTACAGTGAGCAGGACCCAGAGCTGAGCTGGCGTGAAGATGTGCAGCACCCTGCCTTCCATAACATTTCCCTAAATGGCATCTAGTGCCATTCTGAGAATTAAAAAACAAAAGGCCACTTCACCTTCCTGAAAGGCAACTTTGCAAGCGTAGGAAACTTTCCAGCATTTGCATATCCTTAATCTTCTGGTGAACATTTGCAGATTCTACACTATTGCTTTCAGCAGCCAAATAGCTAACACAAGTCCTTTTAACTATGCGCTTTGTGATTAACCAGTAGTATCTGGGAATAATAATTGGTCATGGCCACCCATCCTATGGGGTTGATTAACTGGGAACTGCATGGGTTTTTTTCTTTCTTTTTTTTTTTCTTTTTTTTCTTTCTTCTTTTTTTTTTCTTTTTCCTTTTTTTTTTTTTTTTTTTAAACTGTAAAGCTTTTCTCTGGTAATTCCACCATTCATTAGGATGGAGAAATTGGCTCCAAACCAAGTACTTCTGCCAAAGCCATTATTTCCATCATCACACTCTGCATCAGTCTGCAGTACAGCCTTGTGGGAAGACAATGTTCTGTCCCCTTGTGGTTCTTAAGTTATGGGTAAGGAGCTTACATATATTAAAAGGAGGGTCTTCACTTAGTCTCTTAATCTTTATGAGCACTAATAATAGTCAACTCTGTTTCCAAAATTTAGAAACACTTGCTTTCAACATAGAAGGGTTGCACATGTTAGAAGATGTCTCAGTTCAAGGAGATTAGAAGTTATATGTTTTTTTCAAATGCCTACAGATTTTATTTTTTTTTTTAAAAGGGCCTCTGTAGCTTTAATGCATACGCTCTTCCTCCTATACTTACATTCTGTATCTTTAAGAGGATAATTGCTGAATTGAAATTTGAGAGTGTTATCTTAATAACCAATTACTCAAATAACTTTGAAATTGGCTTAAATTGGCTCGTCATGCTACATTTACCTGAATCTTTTTATGGGAAAGTTAGGAACAAAAAAAAAAAGAAAAAAAAAAGAGAAAAAAAAAAGAAAAGAAAAAAACCCTTGGCAGCCTGATTTGTTTAGCCTTGCTGGAGGTTCCTGTTTGCAGCGGGGAGAGTGGCCCAGTGTAACCCCGGCACAGACCCCCTGCCTGCCCACCTCCGGTAAGGCTGAGCAGAGGAATGTGGCAGGAGCCAGGGTGGCCAGACTCTGCTGCCTGCTGGCCCCCGGCCACTGCTCCCCCAGGACCTACCCAACCTTTACTCGCTGGGTCCCCCCTTGCCGGGGACTCGGCGGTGGGAGGATGGCCACCAGCTGGAGAAATCGGCCACCTCTTGGCAATGCGTTCACAGGTAGCCAGCCAAAAATGTGTAAAGGAGAACATGGAGATATCGTACAGCTCAGCCTGTAATGCTTATTGAAACTACTGAAAATCAAGGTAATCTGCTTTAAAGATTTCGTATGTTTATTAATATAGTTGGCACAGGAATAGTTACCTCTATGGTTCTGAGTGGGATGGCAGATGTCACCCTGCATTACACACTCATATCCCTTCATCATTACCTGGTATAAAATAGACGACAGACTGATAAAACTTCAGTAAAGCTGAATGCCTTCAGTTAGAGCTATTCAGACAACTTAATTTCACAACCATTTCATGAAAGATTTGAAGTAAAATAATTTACTCTGTAAGCAGGATCTTCAGGTGACATCAATTTTCCAAACTGGCTCAGATGTCTCCTAGCCTGAAACTCAGCATCCACCAATTCAGATTCATCATTCTCTTTTGGAACACCTGAGTGCCTTACTCTGCACCTGGAAACACTGCATACAAGATCATGTTGCTTAATATCCAACAAAACAGGCATTGCTGATCATTAATGGATCGTGTTCTCCATCCATGGCCTGGATGCCATGAGGTGGAGCGATGTCTGGAATGTGATGGATCTACCGACAAAGCAAAAAATCATTCTGAATCCTCTTTTGTTTCGCTGCCCTACCAAATTTCAGACAAAGAAGGTCCACACAGAGGATCTGCAAGAGAACCAAAATTCACAAAAGTAAGTCTGATTTAGGAGGAGTCAGAATTAAAAATAATGTGCTACGTGTTGCACTCACTCATGGACAACTGGAAAGTTATTCCAGAAACCAGAAGAGGATAGTTTCCCAGATTGAAGGGAGCCCACTGGACCTCCTGAATGCCTGGTACTTTTTGTCCTCTGTGCTGCCCACATACCATGCTGTGAAACAGCACAGAATCTGAGGTTTTGGCATTCTCCTTGATTTTTATTTTTTTTTAATGATGATAGAGTCTTCCAGTTTAGAATGTTTTTCTTCTCCTATTAAATGTTATTGCATTAAATTGAACAGTATTTTTCCCTCTTAGATTATTCTGAATATTTGACCTTTGGATAATCCTAAAGTGCAACAACTTTTCCCTGCAGTGTTAGTTTCACTGAGCATCTCAAAATGGAGACAGTTCAGAATCAATGTGAAGTTTAAGTTCTCATGATAACAAGGCCCCATTTTTCTGAACGCTGCACAAATAGGGGGCAACTCTAAAAGGCCATAATCTGGCTCTTTGTAATTTTAAATAAATTTGTCCTCCAAGTAAACAAGTAGTTTAAGGCTATTCCTAGTGCAGTCTTCTCAGTAGAAAATCGAGTTTACCTTTCAATGCATGAGAATAGCCAGGGAAACAACTAGATCATTAACTATTCTTTTTCCTAAGTGTAATCTGTTCTTATCATCATACCCCAACTCTGTCAGGTGAAATTAAAATACCCAAAGTAAAAGTTCGTCGATCCAAACAATATTGGTTTTCTTTCTGTTCTCAGCCTATTGATTATAACAACAGAAATATGTCTCCTAGTCTTTTTATTTTCTCCAATCTCATTTTCTAATCCTTTCCTTCAGATCTTCCATAATTATCACCAAATTAAATAAACTTTTCAAACTCATTTCAATGCCAGTTTACAATTCAGTTTTCTTTTACAGACATGTACATTAATAATATGATCTTCGCCTCACTTCTTTTTTAAAGCTTAATCCCAGCTTCAATATTAGACTCAATCTGAGACAAATCAAGTCTTATCTCCTAGAAATAATGACTGACTCAACTTCAGCTGACTCTCTTACACTTACTCTCTCTAGGTCCAAGAAGATAAATTATTCAATTCAGCTTTTTGATCCAGGCCCTACCAGTAATTTTCAAATACATTTACTTCAGAAGTAAATATTTTCACATCAACAAAATGTAAATACCCATCTTGCCAGTGCATGTGTAAAGATCTATCAATAAGGTCAACTAAATACCCAACCACAAACCAAGTCAGGCAACTTCCCACCCATTTGAACCCTAATCTCTGCCTTATCTGAAGAATACACACTGAATTTTCTCTCAAAATTAAACATAAGTTTGGTTTTGATAGTCCTTAGCCAACTTCTCTACATTTACATGATTCTACGAGAAAATTGGGTGTTCAACCTCCAGACATTGGAAATCCTCATGGTTTCTTTTCCTGGTTCTTCTGGTCTCACCTTCACCTTGTGCAGACCCCTGAGGCTCTCCTTGCCCCTTGAACACTCTTGGCTCTTGCCCTCACAATTGCCTGTGGTACTTTCACAGAAGACACTGAAAAAGAAGGTGCCTTTTGAGAGGGAGATATTTTTGGCTTTGCAAAGCACATTTCTCTAATGACTTTCTGAAGCGCCAAATGGCTTAGGGATTGAGAAAGAATGCATTTTTTTCTGAATGCTTTTTTTTTTTTTTAATAGAAAGCAGGCTCTGTATGGTACCTGTAATTGAAGAGGAGAAATCTGAGATTTCTGCAGGCATTTAAGGACATGTGTATAGGATTTAGGTGAGTATAGATTCAAGTGCATAAATGATAAATGAAATAACAGCCATAGAGCATTATTTATTTCTGTCCGTAGAGTAATAACCGTGTTTTGTTCTATTCTGGTTCTTGTTTGAGACCCTGATCCTATAGCTACGCCTGTGTCAGGTCTTAAAGAGATATGAAACTGCAGTGATGTGGCTGGTGGAGGAAAATCTCCTCATGCAGGTCCTGTCCTAGATGTGACGTGCTCTGACAGGACCCACTCTGGAGCAGGAGACCTCTCAGCTTCAGGCAGGTAGAACATTCAGAGCAGTTCATCAGGTCTCATCACCTGTAACACAAGGAGCTAAATTCCTGCTGGAAACACTGAATTTAATAATGACCTAGAGAGCTTCAGAACAATCCATGTGTTTTTAGAAGTTCACTTATAACTGGGAACATATACAGTACAGGCTCAAATCATGAATGCTTCCAAGGAAATTCATCAGTCACCAGCTACACTGGTGCCTTCCAGCACTCTGGGAAGAAATGCTCATGCAAGCCAGTTGGTCAGACACCAAGTATCTGCCCATGCCTTGTGTTGTTGCATCTTTTTGTCCAGTATTTTTGGAAATTATGACAGAAAAGATTACTTTCATCATCAACCAAGATCTCCTTAGGCTTCTGAGTGCCTATCTCAGCTAGCTTTGCTCAGCCCTCAAAGTTCTCCTAAGCTGCTCATTGAAAAGGTGGAACTGCCGCAGTGATACAGATTAAAAAAAAAAAAAAAACCCCAAAAAAAACCCTAACCAAGCCTTGATCAAATCTGCAGCATAAAATACTGTCCATTATCCCCCTTGCACAGCAAAAACGTTTGTTGGAAAAATAGGGAGAAGACTGCATCATTCCTCACCTGCCCAATTTTTGGCCCCAGGGACCACTGGACAGGAGGGTGCCTCCAGACCTGTTTCTCCAGAGATGGGTGTCTCCTCCAGCCAAGGCCCTGAGGACACAATTATGGTGCAGTTTCAGTTAAATAAAATTGATAAATTCTCTTGTCCACATAAAAGAAGTCCATACCCCATTTAGCAGTGCAATTTGCCTACCTACCGTCACTAACATAAATCTCCTTTATTAACTGACTAATCTTCCTTCCTTCCCTCTTTTTCCTTCAGTCATACTTTCTTTAACTCTTCTTATATTAAGCATAAAGTATAAACTGCAAAACCCCACTTCATTCTTTCTCCTCTCCCTAACTGTAAAAACAATGCACTTTCATGAGAGCCAGGGCATTTTTTCAGAGGCTGGGGTTTTTTTTTCCTTACTCAACCATCCACTGGATGTTTCTCCTGCCAGGTGTGGGGCTGGCCCTCTGGTCCTCCATACCAAGAGAAAAATTTGCTCTTGCAATATTTCTGGTCCAATTAGAAGTAGGAAGTAGTGAAAATCTTACCAAAAAATAAAGTTCTTCCTTGAAGGTTTTCCGTTCCAGCTTTTTTGGATCCAAGGGGCTCTGGGGTCTGAGGCTGGATAACTATCTGAACTGCTGCTCTTGGTCAGGCTCCAGCCATCTCTGTGCCCATGGTGGCTTGGCCACCAGCTGCCTGCACCGTTGCCACCTGCCTTCCACTGCCTCTGCGGGTGCAAATTAGCCTTCCCACATGGCTGTGTAAAGAGAAGTGAAGGGTTAAAAGAAACCTTATAAGCCTGCCTGGAAGAAGTACAAGGCATACAAGTCTTATGTAAATGTGCAATAAAAATGAGGAAAGGAAAAAAAAAATAATAACTTGAAGATGAGGGTGCTGTTTTTATTCCCAGTGTGGGCTAATAATTAGGGTGAGAATGTCATGCAATGAATTTAAAGCATCTCGTATTTGCTGTAGCCTTTGTTACTGTTTTTACCTCCTATTGGATTAACTTCCCTTCTAACCAATACAATATTTTTCAGCAATAAAGCATTCACTCAATATTCCTTTTCATAAAACCCTCCATGGCTGTAAGAAAACATAATTGGATGTGCACTATACAGCTTGAGCTTCATAAACATTAAGTCCAACAACATGTTATAAATAATAGTGATACAGAAGATTAGCTCTATTAACCTCCTAACTGAGCTGGAAGCATTAGCCTCTTCCAGAAGAACTACCGCTCGCCAACGCTGAGTGCAAAACTCTTGGTGTCTGCCTTTAATTTCCACCGTCGCTGCCATTCCCACATCTGCCTTGCAGACCTTCCATGCTTCTGGTCCCTGCTAGGTCAAAATGCACAGTGGCAGATTGGCATATTGAGCTATTAATACGTTGCTCTATGCGTTGCAGATGTTGCATAAATGAACGGCGCTCTATCACCGTTCCATGACACGGGGGGCCCCGGGGGTGGGAGGCTGAGACCCAGATCTGTCTACAACCTGCCTACTCTGGCGAAAAGGAAGAAAGAAAAAAAAAAAAAAAAAGAGAAAGAGAGAGTTGCCCCTGATTGCAGAATCACATTCCAGCTTGCAGAGTCAATTTTTCAGATGTTCTTGCTTTCCTGTTCCTTGTTCCTTCACTCAGACCTCATCTGGCCACGGTGAAAAATGATGTGATGCAGTTTTTTATTCTGCACTTGACACCCTTATGGAAGGCAACGTGGCTCATTGATTCCAAACTCCTCAAAGGTCAAGGCACTAGGAACAAAGATTTTTTGGAAGCAGCCCAGGAAAAACTTTAAACTTGGGCCCTGTATACCCAGAAAAACAGAACTGTTAATTGTTACCCCTTCTGTCGCTATTAAGCCTCCTATGAACACTGAACATATGTTCCGTGATCATGTACTTTTATATTAAAATGTTATTGAGTCACCAGGTGAAACATGTATTAAGTGCACAGATGAAAATAGACAGTAGGTTTAAATTTTGACAGCAAACAGCTGTAGGATTTCTAAAACTTAATTCAAATAATGTAATCAATAGGTTATGCTACAGTTTCAAGTTTCCCCAAACAAATTTATATGTAAAAGGATATTAATTTATTTGAGATTAGTTCAGCTAAGAGATAGATTTTTCTCTGTCACCTCTAAAATACAGATAAAAAAAAACAGAATTTGAGATGTTTTAAGAAGTGCAAAACATGTTTTTTTGGTTTAGCACACCACAAAATTATGTGGGTTTTTTTTTCCTTCTCTCCCTCTCTTTCTCCGGTGCAGATTAGTAATGATTACTCACTCCACTGTTTACTCATTCTGCAGCTGTACAGGTTTTGAAATGCTAATATGTGAATTATGCTCTCATTTTATCATAAAAATTGGAGAATGGGTCACATCCAAACAAAATACAGTGCAAGGAGAGAACCTGAGTTTTTTCAGATACATGTAAAATATGCCACACTCGGCTGCGGCCACTGCTCGCTGCCATCGAGGCCATTAGATGCATTAGAGTCACTTGTAGGGCAAATTCCCACCTCTTTGTGTCCACCAGGCTGCAGATGCCACCCCAGCCCTTGTGTAGAGTGGAGAGGGGGTCTTAGGGTCCTTTCCATGGCCAGGAAATTCTACAGGACAAAAGGGGTCCCAATCACAGGGAATTAATTCATATCTGCCCCACATATCTGGAAACGTGACATGGGAAAACTCCGGTTATTAGAAGTTGCCTACAATTATTTATCAAAAATTAATCAACAAATTCATTTTATGTTGTATGGATGTGTGTTAAAAGTTCACACTGCTGAGGTTATGCACCATTTCTGAACACAGGAGTTCCCATTACCTTAGGAAGTGTAAAGTCTCAAAAAGCGTAATTTCTCAGAAAAAATTAGTGAGAAAGGACACTCTTAGCTGTCCATGCATGGCAGTGACTCCTTTATTTTCCTTTCCCTCTTTTTTACCTGGGTACACAGGAGTGGCATTAGGTATATGGACACATCACTTTGTATCTCTTTAATTAAGGGAATTTTCCAGGGTAACTATGCCGGTTCCCATTCTCTCTCCAATTTCTCATTATTTCAGAGTGAGATCTTTGACGGTGCAGACCCGTGCCAAAAGGAAAAACACTCTCCCTAAAGAGATGGGAATCTGGAATGCTGCAGTCACACTGAAATATGTTTATATTAATTTTTCCCTCCCATTATGTAGAATTGCTATAGATTTAACCAAATAAAACCAAAAGATTGTACTGAAGTTTTAAAAAGAAAATTATTAAATCTCTGGGAGTTTTCAGAAAAAGTCTTTTATATAGTTTAGTTTTGATCCAGTATCCAACAGATCTTTCATTTGATTGCACAGGATGAATTAACATTTTAATGATTTTATATGGATGTATTTACAGAAATATTTTTCATAGGAATCTCAGGAAATGATCTCACAAGATTTAGAATTTAAATTCAGTGGTTTTGGTTACTAAAAAATAGAGTATTCCCAATTTATCTTCAATTTGTGTTGGTCCTGTTGAATACATATAGAAAAATAAATGTTTCTCTGTGCAAAATTAATACTGCAAACTCTACAAAAATGTACTACTCTGGGTTGTCTTATTTGGGGAAGGGGACATTTGCCTTTTACATTATTCTTTCTTTGTTGATGGTCAGAGTTAGGAATGGCAAAGGGTTAAACTTATAGTCAACATGACTGTAAAAACAAATAAACTTTTTATATTTTCAGCTGCCCTTTGGCTTTATTATAAGAAATCCTTCCAATGTCTATAAATCTGCATAAATTCCCAGCTCTGTTTATTTATTTATCGGGTCCTTCATGCACTGCTGTTGTCCGGTCAGTGTTCGCACCCAGGAGAGTGGCTGGAGAACTCCTTGAAGTACCTGACCTGATGCTCACCCAGGAAATCTGCCGGCTGGTGTGGATGGGGGCTCAGGATGGGGGACCTGCCCCCCAGTCTGGGGTTTTCTCAAGAAAATGCCTGACATCGCTGTCATTTAAACATCATTTAACAATTTTTAATCTCTTCAGCTGCATTGTTCCTTCAAGGTGCCGCTTCCTCTTATTTTTTTCCTTAAAAAAATTAAAAATCTATTACTGAGTATTACAGAACAGAGATTTTTACTGTTCTTTGTGGTCTAGCTCCACCTATTTCCTTGGTGTGATGTTAGCAGGGGGTTAAGCACCCTGGCTTGGTTTTCTCCGGATAATTGTGTGTCTCCTGCGGAGAGGAAGAAGTGAAAGCCCATCCTTTAGCATCTGCACTGCTCACACAAAAGACTTCAGATTTCATCAAGTTGAACTGATTATTCTTTAAAAGGGCAACACTTAAACTCACGTAGAACAGACTTTCCTGCCCTGGGAAATTTTTTGTTATGTGACAGGTAAATCAGATATAGAAAACTATGCTTATTAATTATCATCTGGTAAGTCCTCATTACCAGACTACCTTTAATCTGCAAATCAAGCCAGCACTGGGAATGCACTTCTTCCCCCCCCTCTGTGCTTTGAATGATGATTTGTTGACTTTCTTTGATATCTGTGGTGGCGTAGAAGGTGGCTGGGGGAGACGGAAAGGGAGTGTTACCTCGGGGCTTTTGGCTCGTGGGCAGGGGAACATGGCAAGTAGGCCAAAATTGTCTGCACTCCTTGAAGGAAAATGTATGAAAGAGAATTGCAGTCCTTGCATGTTGCCAGTGCTGTGCTGCATGGGGAAAAAAACCTCCATCAACACAATTCCCTGAAAGGCAGATCTCTGCCAAGTATCATTTGGAGATGCTGCGGGGCTTGGGAATTGGCCCGTCATTAGAGATGCTGAGATTTCTCTCTTTGGAAGGGCAGTCTTCCAGCCCTGGAAATGAATGGGTGATGAACATGGATATGAAGATAAAATCCACCAAAAATGCTACCAAGTGGGCAAATCCGGCAAACAGCACTGAAAGCTGTTGTCAGTGCTCCAAGGACTTCTTGCTCAGTCCTGAATGCCTGCAGTTTGAATATCTCTTATCTTATTAGTATTGCACTATATTAACTGATAAGTCAAATACAGTACAGAAGATATACTGATCAATAATAACCAGGATTATTTTTTAAATATAAACATACGAGTAAAGATAACTAAACTGGATTAGTTGAGCAGTTTTAAAATGGCATTTGGTTCATGCTTCAAAACAAAAGTATCAGGTCTCTCTGAGTTACAATTGCTAAAACTTTTTAACTTTCTCAAGTTAACATTCTAGAAAGCACAGACAGAAATAAAATATGAGAACTTTAACATCAGTGTCTGTTTGGGTCTTTTTCCTTAATACATCTCCTGGGATTAGTCAGTGTATGTTTATCCTACTGGGAGTCCATGGGATATAGACTCCCATTTCCAGAATGGATAGTCCTGAAAGGCAGCAGGAACTGAGAGCAATTTGGGAGCATCATTTCAGAGGTACTGTAGAGCAGAGAGTTTTTAATGTTCAAATAACTTACAAATAGTTATCTGCAGTATAATATAATAGCAGTATAAAACCAGCTACCCAATAGGTATCTGAGAACGCTGTGCTGCCTGGGGCATAATGGTGTTGCAAAGGGACAAAACCTGATTTGCAGCAAGGGAAAAAAAACCCTCTTGAAATATGAAGCTACTCAATGAAGGGAATGATCCTAAATTTGGATGTTTTATCCATAAAGAAACCCAACCGCAGGAAGGTTTATATGAGAAAGAGTTTCAGGCAACGTTGCCTGACTCAGACCAAGAACGCTGGCCTGGAAAGGAGGAATAGTGACTACAGCTTTTCTCCTCACCTGCAGCAGTGGCTTTGAACAACAGCTCAACTGTCTTCATGAGAATCTGGGTTTCTCAGGCAGTTTTGCATATAGGGTTGGTTCTTAGAACTTAAATTCCCCTTTAGAACTTAAAAAGTGGAGAGTGATTTTTCTGGTGAAGTCCACAAGGACTATTCTCAACCAAGTTAAATGAAAAGGAAATAAATTCGGAGGAAATAAATTCGGAGGAAATAAATTTGAAGGAAATAAATTTGGAGGGGGGGGATGAAAAGGAGTCTTCCTTGTCTTTTTTTTTTTTTATAATTTTCTTTGTCCTCCGTGGTCCTTCTGCAAACAACCTTCCAGCAGCTCTGGGCTGTCTCCCTCGGCTGGATGCTGGCTTGCAGAGGTCACTGCCAGACATGCAGAGGAGCTCACCAGAAGAGATGAGGTGTATTGGTGGGCTGCAGGCACCTCACACCCCTTCTTTTGTCACTACAATATGGGAAGTGTCTACGGATGAAGCCCCTTCTCCTCAGCTCCTATAACAGCAACCACTGACTGGGCGAGGAGATTAAAGCCAGAAAAAAAAAAAAAAGGAATAAAAACAGCAGACCTGGGAATATATTCCATTAAGCATTCTATTGTACTTGCCCCAAAATGATATTCTTGGGAATTTACTCTACATTTTATTACTTGCTGTATTTAAAAATATATACTTCATCCAACTCTTCTTTACACAGTGGTGCTGCTAAACATTTAACATATTTTATGTGTTCAAATAAACTTGAGAGTGTGGCTTGCAATGCTAAAGAAAAGGTAGCAATTTACTGGCAGAACTAGATTTCACACTTACAGTCTTTACACAGAGCCTGACATTGTTCAGTTTGCTAATTGTAAACCTAATAACTTTTCCAAGGAGCACAGAAGTCTTATTTCCCATCTGTGAAACCAAGACGTAATATCACAAGTGGTCATAAGCAGCAAGAGTCCAGGGTCTGAAGGCATGACTAAATGTAAGAATTTCCAGTATCTAAACAAAAGCAGTTAAAAAGCATGTAACTACCCAGAGTTTGGGCCCGTGCTGGCGAGCAGAAAGGCAGAGGGGAAGGATGTGAACAGGCAGATGTCTCCACGAGCTGCTTCAGACTCCAGCTACAACATCTACAGCCCCTACAGCAATACTTTTCATGGGACCTTCCCTCCTCCAATAAAAAAAATCAAAGTTAGAAAAGTCTCATCTCTATTTTTTTTTAAAAGTTGTTGTTGACAAATGTATACTTCAAAATATTTTGTAAAACATTTTGGAAAGGAAATCTTCTGCCTCCTTTGGTCATATGCTTGGGTACATGCCTAGCTCGAATGAAGATACCACTCCATGGTTTTGCCAGAAAAATGATAAAATGCTGCCTTTTGGGGAGATTGCTGTGTGCAATGATGTCTGCTCTGACAGTGTCTGGGAAAGAGGGACCCTGCGGTCACCCTTGAAATCTGGGCCCCACCATTACACCAGGCATGCTCACGTCTTCTGCAGACACAGCCCACAACCATCCAAGCCAAGCCAGAATAGTTAAACTTGTCGCCATCTCAGAATTAGAAAAGTGAATTTAATCTTGGGCTGTCAGCTCAAATTTTCCCCACAGCTTTATACAACAGCCTTATTTTCCCATAGGAAAAAACCATGGGCTTCTAGCAAACCTTGGTAAGGAGTTATTTTGTTTGCTTTTGCAAGACTATCAACAAACCGAACTATGTGAGCTTGTCTTTAATTGTGAAACTTTTCCTATCACGCATTTTTCCAGCTCCGGAGAAGCAAGGCTGCCTGATGTGAAATGTTAGGGTTTATAGGCTTTGTCCTTTGGATGCCGTTAAGCTCTCCATAGATGTCTTAAGCTAACTGTGTCTAACTGCCACTCTTGCTGTAAATTGGCATGAGCCCTGTGGAAAACCCCCAGACATGAAGGAAATTTTCCATCGGTTTCACTCAGTGTTGTCTCCTGGCCCCCGACAGGACGAGCCCTGGCTGGGCTTATCACAGCAAAAGGATAAGAGGAAAAAATTCTCCAGTTGTCCTCCGTCACACAGCTCGTCTTAGTGCTGGGGACTGTGGTTAGACACAGGACAACTGAACAACTGGTAAAGGTTGAGAAAACAAAGCCAGAAACCACACGGCGTGACTTTTTCCCCTCTTGCCCAGACTGGTTGAATGTAAGGATTGCTTCGGCCACATAGCTGTGTTTTAAGGCAAAAGAAGCTCTATCCCAGCGTGACTGTGTGCTGAGGCATGGGAGGAAGGGAGCTTGGGCCAGCACTGAAAAGTGCAGCGGGGACTTTTCCATGCACACCAGGTTGGCTGCAAAGCAGGAGCGTGGTGGGCCCTGCGTTAAACACGAGTGTGTGGCAGAGGATGTGCCAGCTGATTGTGGAATCACGGTTTGGGTTGGAAGGGATGTTTAAAGGGCATCTAGTCCAACCTCTCTGCAATGAGTGGGAACATCACCAAAGAGATCAGGTGGAGCTGGCAGAGGTAGCTCTCTGTGGTTTTATCTCCCTCCTTCACAGCTGGTGTTGAACAGCCTGTGGCTCTACCAAGCGGAGCTGGGGCTGGTGTCACTGCTTCCCCAGCTCCTGCCTCCCCTACCCAGGGCTCTGGATGCTGATCACCACTCAGGACTCCTGCTTCTGTGGTTTTTGCATTTTTCTGCAAATATTCAGGTTATCTGACTATAAAAGATATTTTGCTCTTAGTAGTGAGCATTAGCTCTGTGGAAAAAGACAGGTAAGGACAAAAATGTGCTTTTCTGGGAGTTTAAGGGATTTCCATGTGAGACACCACTTTCTGGTATAACTGACAGAAGCTTTTACAGCCTTTTACAGCTTTTACTTCATACAGCCTGCGTGAGCAGCTGGGGCAGGAAAATGAAGAGGATTCTTCTGTGGATCTTCTTACAGGTGCTTCTGAAGAGCAGTGTAACAAATATATAGTTTGCAACTCCTTGCAAGTCCTAGAAAGACTTGAGAAAGTCTTTCTTCTAGAGAACCACTAGAAGGTGGTTGCCCCATCCAGTCTCAAGGGAATATGTTTGACCAAACTGTGTTTTGGACTTTCAAGTATCACCAAACTGTAGAAGCCTTAGTTGTTAGCGCTGCTGATGCTATTTTGTCTTCTTAAAGAGTAATTTTGTGCTCTGTAACTAATACTCTACAACCACATTTCCTTTCAGAATGTGCTACTAAGTCACTGAAAGGCTGGCTTTAATTAGGAGCAAGGTTCGAAATACAATTCTATATGAAGGTACGTGGAGAGAGAGAGAGAGAAAAGACATGGAAAGTTCGTAGCACACGTGTTGATGCTGGGAGATGAGCAGCCACTTGCTGCAGGAGGGTGTTCAGTTTCATGAAAGGGCTGGAGAAATCCCCCGGGCTGTCAGGACGCTGGTACTTGGAAAGGAGCTGAAGTTACAGTAGGAGAAAAACTTCTGATATGGGATTTCACACCCTTCAAATATCAGCTTCCTCAGGCTGGTGCCCTGCTATCGTTTTCCAAATCGGGTACCAAATATCAGTACGTAAATGCCTTAATTGCTTTCCCAGGAAAGGTAGCAGAAGGTGACCAGAATATCTAGCTGCATGAACCTTACGTTATCTTTATTAAAACAAGCTACAAAACTACCTATATTGTATGCCTGGGAAGACTTTTTGACATAGTCAGTGATGAGCATGTGTTAAAATAATCAGCTAGGAAAAAAAAAATATCGGAAAAGTTGCTTGATTTTTAAATTACTGCTTCTAAGCAATAGGAAAAAAACTATGGTCCAGAAAGTAACTTTTCAGTGTTGATATTGAAACCTGAAGAAATTTTTCACATAAAAAATAATTGCATCTGATAATGAACAAAATTAAACATAAAGAAACCCCCGTCCTTCATACATTTTACCGGCGGGCTCATATTTTTCCCTTTGCAGATGTTACAATCAGGGTGTCAACACTTTTATTTCTTTGTCCGTACGTTTAGAATTATGGCTGCTGCACGAATTGCTAACGTGCTCAGAAGACGCAGGGCCCAGCTGCGGTGCACATGAGTTCAAGCTCCTGCCCAGGCCTCATGTTTCACCATGACCTCAGTTTCCTGTGCTGAATGGGAACCAACGCGAGCGAGCACTTGTAAAACTGTTTTTGAAGAGTGAAGTTATGAAGAGGTGCTGCGGTGTCAAACATCTGTTTCATCCATTACACTCAAATAGCAGCGGTGACTGTACAGTAGGGCAAGAGCCCTCAATAAATTAAAACCCTCTCGTGGCCGCGCTCCCCTCGCTCTCTTGGGCTGCCTGGCTCTTGTGCCAATTTGAACCATGAAATAAAGAGGCGAAATAAGAAAACGGAAATTTTGCTTGTTCTGAGAGAGCCCCTTGCTCCACAGGTAAATAGGGTTTTCTTGCACAGTTGCAGGGTTTTTTTAGGGTAAGCATCTTGTGGCTTCATCGGTCAACTAATATTTGCAAACGCTCCTGGACTATACTGGGATTTTAACCTATCTTAAAAAACTAATTTTGTTTTCATAGTCATTTTTGGTTAAAATGAAAATTGGAGAAAATAAGTAACATCTTTTTTAGAAAGCCATGCAGTTTACAGATGAATAAGTACTGAAATTCTATATTTATGATTTCTGGAACCCAATACAGTTAATTACATTAAGATATGTCCCATAACCGCACTGCATCTCTTGTCAAAATTGGCATGTATGCTAATAAGCTAAGGAAAAATACATGCTAGTTTAATGGGACAGTCGCTCCTCGTGAAAAAATACAAATTGTATTCCAGACAAGATACATTATGCAAAACAAACCAAATCTGAAAAACAGAGATCTATTTATAACCGGGAGGGGGGTGGGGGTCTGGGAACTAAAATATCAAACCAGTCAGTCTGAGAAAATGTTAAGAGGCTGCGAAGTTGTTCACCTCAGGGTTATTGGTTCAAATATTGCTGGGATTAGTCATGTTCACCAGAAGCCATTACCACCTCATGGATCTGCAGCAGCCAGTGTGAAACGGGCTGCCGGGTTGTGGACAGTGTCCAAAATTCAGCCCCACAGCCATAGGCAACCCCCTCGGCTCTGCTGGCCACCATGTCAGTTCTTGGTCCTCCCTGTTTTCTCCAGTCCCTCTTCAGGCAACATGAATCCATCTGAGCAAAAGCTTTGGTCCATCCTGTTCAACTGCTGGTATGGTCATACCATCTGGTTCTGTTCCTCTGTCTTTCTTTTGGCTTGATATGTGGGAAAAAACATTTAGTATGACAAACATAGATGTGCAGCAGCATATCAAAACACCACCCAGTGGTTTAAGAAGGAAAATGGAGAGGCTGTAGGTCCCCGTTGGGCCTGGATTGGTTTTGGTAAGAAAAAATGAGGATTTTTAGCTTTGTTAAAGACACCAGGATAAATGACCAGTATGTTCAAATGAGCCAAACTGAACGCTTTCCAAGTTATTTTTACCTTCCAGATGCATTCTCTCATTCGGATCCCCCATCCTAGTTATCTCAGACTTATCACCATGCTAATATGGACATATGTGTCCCCATCACCTTTCCCTTTGATGGTACTCTCCACAGGCAGAGGAACATACAGGATTTAACCACAAAATTGGCATAAAAATGCCATTTCTCCCATAAGTTTGCAAAGGATCCTTTACCCCTAGTAGAGACCTGACACCCCATCTGACTGCAGGACACTATGACCATGTGAAGCCATACAGCTTCCCGACCCTACACCATGCTGGAAGACAGAGCACTGTTGCAAGGGCATCTGTTTCCCAGCCAGTGGCCAACATACTCTACAAAATTGCCAGTAAACTTCATAACGAGGAATTGTGACTGTATGTCCACGCAGCCAGGGGGAAAAAAACCCAACTTAAATTAAAGGAGATTTTGATTTTAGTGGAGTGTATCTCACATAACACAATATAATCTATTCAAAGTCAACATACATCTTCAGGGGTCTTGTTCAACTGGAAAAATAGCCTCTAGAAAAAAAAATTTAGAGATATTTTTGTGGCTGCAGTTTACAACATAAACAAAAAGAATCATCTGGTGAAAAAATGTTTGGCTAGGAAGTGTGATAAATATCCTATACTCCCTGCACGGCTGTGGAAGTCATTGGGTTCAGACAGAGCAGGGCACTAATTTAAAAATAACAAATGGAAAGGTGTCTGAAAATTCAAGCAGTCTTCTTCCTACTGTGCTAGTGAAGATGGTCTGCAAAACAAACAGTTCAGTCATTGAAATTTTCTGTAAACTCATTCCTTTACAGTAGATAAAGATTTAAGACTTAGCGTTGTAATCCACACGACAAGAGACAGAGATAACAAAAATGCTCAAGTTTTCAAAATGTTTTAAGGATTTACACACCTTCCTCTGGTGCAAACTGGATTCATTCCACTGACTGACTGGTTTGACTAGGAATCCTGTAAAAGAACAAGTAAAAGACAAACATAAAGCAAAATAAAACTCGAAATTCTTGGCACTTGGGGATTTGTGTTGGCCAAATGACGAGACTGAATCCCAGAATCTGTGTTTGGAGAGGATATGAAGTCATTGTTCAAATGTGCACATAAACTGGATCTAGAGGGATAAGATTAAAAAAAATTTACAGAGTTCAATCTCATAAAACTATCAATTATACAGGACTGTTTGTGTCCATTTCTGTGAATTTTTCTGTAGAACAAATGTTTTCCTTTACTTCTGGGTAGACCATGGAGCTGGCATAAAAACTGGTATGCTACTATAAACAAGAGGCTAAATATCTGCTTAGCAAACATATTGTGGTTTCATTCACAGAGCAGTTATCACAGGAGAAATGGGGTTGGCTGCTGAGAAATAGGTGCATGGATGGAGACTTTATGAATCCATCTGCCATTTTGCAGATGAATCTTTTTGTTGTTCTGTGAAAGAAATATTTGGAGTGTGAGAAAAGTGGATTTTCTTCTTCTGGGACTATACAGCACCTCCGCTTTTATGGTACTTAATTTAATTTAATTTCAGTTAGAGGTCTTAAAGCTAGATGAGATAAATGCAGGCTGAAGTGTGCTCTGGGTGAAGTATCTTACTGCACTTTGAGAGGGACGTGATTTGTGTCTCAAGTTTCTCCGTTTAGACTGAAAAAAGACCTGAAGCAAATACCAAAATTTGAAGATTTTGCTGATTGTCTGATATTCTGTACAATGATTGAAATATAAAATACAGTCAAAAGATGTGGCTATGGAAATCTCATATTCCTCCTCCAGCATTTGCCAAGTTTGGACATGGTCAGCTGCCCACGGGGTGGTGTGTGACACTTCTGGGGCTGTGGGAGAGGAGATGATGGGAGGCAGAGTGCCACGAATTTTAGTTTAAATCATCCCAGATCACTGTGATGCAGGATGGTCTACATCTCTCCTTTATCTCCATTTTCTGAGTCATCTAGTTTAATTTTCTAGGAAGCGGGGTATGAAAGGATGCTGCTCATTGCAGGTCTGTGACTGCTTGGCCTTTTGTGCTGATGCAATGTCCCCAAATTTGCCCAGCTTCTAACTCTCCTTCCTGCTAGGGAAAATAAAAACCACACGTTTCAAAGTGGGTCATGGTGGTATTCTTAATGCCACATTTCACTCCACCACCAGCAGCACTGTTGGACCTTGTTAAAGCAAATTTACAATTGCCTGCTTCCTTAAAGCATTAAATTCAGCAATTCCTTCTGGCTCGTTTCTCATGGTTAGCTTTACAAATGTGTTCAGAAATTTAAAATAGTAAAACAGTCTAATAAAAGAAGTTTTGTGTATGTGGAGAAGCCTGTTTGCCTGAGTTTGCTGATGAATCACCCAGTCCCCAAAAGGTTACTCCTGCACCAAATTGATGACCCAGTAGCTGAATTTGGGGGATAAGGTGGAGGTTAAAGCTGATGGATACCCCATGTTCTTTCCAATCTGGTGTGTTTCTAACACAAAATATTCAATTATTTTGGAATATTGTTTTCATGATCTGTAGGATGCAGTCATGGGCACATCTCAAAAGGTAGAGTGGTTTTGTTGCCTGAACGTTCCCCTATAAAAAAATAAAAATTAAAAAGGGAAATCAAATGCTTGTCAAAAGTCTATCTAACTTCTTCACTGTGCCAAATTGGGTTGGAAACTCATGAGAACGTCTCTCCTGTGAGACTTCTGGTGCTTCCTGCCTCAGCTCATGTTGTAAATGTCACAAGCACTTACACAGCTTTTCATGTGGTATTTCAACACCCCTGCTGCCACGCTCGGTCGGGATTCAGCGGCAGAGAGATGCTCAAAAGCACAAACCACTGGAGAGGATGGAAAGAAACAGAGGGGTTCCTTGTACAGGTTGTTTTATTTATCGTTTAATTTGCATTTTTGCTAGAATACCAGTAGATCATCTGGATTTGAATGCTAAGTGACAATACCGTTGTTTCAATTTCACTTTTTCTACTTCTTCTTTGCCAGAAACCTGCGCACAAAACCCCCTGGACACAGTTTCTTGTGGGGCGCAGCCTGGATGCCTGTGCCCAAGGGCAGGCACGAAGGCTGGGGGAAAGAGTTGAAACATTATAGATTAATTCACGTAGCTGAAAAAGTTTGACTTTGCTCCCAGCCCTTCATTCCCATGGTTTTTAAGACCACGTGTGGGTTTTTTTTGCGTAACCACAGGCGGTATCAGGTTGGTGCCACCGAGTGGAGAAGGCGAAGCGATACCTCCTGGCTGCCAGCAGTGGAAGAGGGAAGGTCCCGTGCAGCCAGACGAACGGCCAGCAAAATGAAAGGTTAGCAATTTGTCAGGTTAAACAAACCTCTCCGAGTTTCCCTTTCTTTATTTGAAGTCTTGTCAAGTTATGGAAAAGCATTTTAATTAACAACTCCCAGATTTTAAAAATAAAAAATCAATAAGGCGCACTTATTTAAGCAATGTCCGGAGTTTTCCTCCAAAGTTACAGTTTGACAGATTTCCATTAAGTATATTGGCCTGAGATGATGTGATTGTGTTTTAATATGAAGAATTAATAAAAGATATATGAACTTATATTTATATAACCCAGTACAAAAGGGTCAGTGCATTTCCCACTCTAATTTTCTTCACAGTTTAGATTTAAATTAATTCTTCAAGCAAAAGCATCATGACATAAAGAAATAACCCCCACTCTTTGACTCCCACCACCCACATTCACAAAAAAAAAAATAAAGAAAGAGAAGCAAAAGGAGAAAGTAAAACTTAGACTATCTTAATTTGTATTGGCTTCATTATTCTCTAGATAAAAGGCTACTCAACATAAATGAGGACTCTGAGATCAAACTTTTAAAGAATTCACATATTTACATCAATTTTTAAAAGGTTTTATAACTAATGAACTCAGATTTCTTTTGGCATGGCATAAAATCCATTTGTACAGTTTTTAATTAAGAATGCAGCCTACGCAATTAAAATTAAGGGTAGAGACTTCATCAGATGTCCTATGAGAACCCCAGTCGAAAAAATTATGTTAATGCTGTACGTCCTAAAAGCATTCTCTGAATGCTGGAAACACTTTAGGAGGAATTATTTTTGCTATACAATAAGGATTTATTTAAAGTTGAAAATTAGGAGCTTTTCATGTCAGTGTTAGGACCTTGTTTGTCACTATTCACTTTGGCATTTGCTCTGTGTTTTCAAATCCGATAGGAACATTTAAAACTGTACACATTTTCCAAAAAATATGTATATGTGTATAAATGTATCCATATATATATCAAGACATGCATATAATCTATATTGAAAATAATGCACGTGCAGAATTCCTTCTGTGAATTTTAATATTTAAAGTGACAGGAGCCATTATTGGGAATATTAGAACAGTTCTTTGTTGGAATGATTAAAATTACATTTGAAATAATGAATGAAATGCAGACATAAAAACCTAAATAACCGATTTCAAAGATGTCCATAAGCTGTATAGGAAAACGAAGTTTAATGTAATTGAAATGATTTCCCTAGAAAACAGTTTTCTCTTTAGGAATTGATGAAACGTGATCAATAAGAGGATGGGTTTTCCCATCTCCAAAGCTCTCCAGTTCAGCCTGGAAATGACTCCTTTAGCGATGGCTGGAATGGGGGTTTTCAGTGTGGGAGACACTCAAGGAGGAGTACAGATAACGAGCCCAAAGCATGTGTGAGCGAGATGATACCAAGACAAAACAAAAAGACATGTGATACCCTGCTATGTAATGCCGTCCGCTTCCCTCACGTTGGGTGCAGGGATTTTCTTTCTTCTCTTTTCCTTTTTTTTTCTTTTCCCTTTTCAACATGGCTTAATGCAATAAAAATGTTTTATATTTAGAGGAGTAACAAGGGAGCTGAGGCTTAGCTTTGGAAGGCAAGCCAAATTTCATAAGGATTTTAAAGTGTAGAATAAGAAGGTTTGGCTCACAGGAGAAGTCATTTCCAAGCCAAAGACCTGACATGAAGAAATGTGCAAAGAAGAAAGGGGGAGACAGGTTCTGGGGAGGAAAGAAGCTGTGGTGATGGAAGGGAACCAGGCAGGAAGGAGAGAGGGATGTGATGGTCATGACTCACGCCCGTGAGCTGCTGAACACACAACGACTCCAGAGGATGAGCAGCCACTCACAATGCAGTGGCCACGTGAGGAGTATTTTATAAAAAGAAGTGATTAAGGCCAAAATACATAGCTCTTAGTGCTTGAATTCAACAGTTATTTTAACATGGAAGTAGGATAAAATAAGGTGCTTTTCACTCAAGGGAGACGTCACCAAAATTTAGCTGCGGTTCTCAGGTTGATGAGTTTTGTAGTCTCAGCTCGGTTACTCGTAGCCGGTACAGCTCATAAAAAAAGCAGTTTTAATCTTTGGTTTAGCTTGCAGACATTAGTCAAAAAGGAAAAAAAGATGCCTGCAACTGAGTTATAGGTGGCTCTTATCTTTAGAGAGGCTAGTCAACAGCTCCCAGCTAAATCATAAATAGCAAAATGCTTACATTGCATCCACCACAGAGGTAATTCTCCTCTAATTTACATGGGGTTTACATCACTTTAGCTTTTCCATTTCCAGTGGAGCTTCTCGAGATTTACACACTTATGAATCAGAGCAGAATCAGGCCCCCAAACAGATGCATATGGCCAAAGATAACATTCTGGCCACAAACCTCATTTTTGTTCTTTCCTCCACCCACAAGCCAATAAAATTACACAAGACCTGGGCCTGAGAGGCCCCCAGATCCGGGCCAAAAATAAATACAAAAATACAATAAAAGTTTAATGTGGGGGCCTCGTGCAATCTTTAACTAGTGCAGTATTTAACTCTATGAACAAAAGATGAAACAGCAGCCAAGAAATACATTTCACCTATAATTCCACTGAAGAACATAGGAAGAAAGACCAAAGAAAAGGAGGAAAAATCATTCCCTAAAATAATAGTAATACTCAGGAACTTTAAAATTCCCATAAAATTACTGTACTAAATTATTAGTGCCCAGTTTAGATGTTCTTTCAGTTTGTCAGAAGCATTTGATGAAAGGCTGTCAAGAGTTTCAAAATGAAAGGAATAAAGTGAGGCCAAGGAAAAAGAACTATTAAGAATATTAAAAGCAAAGTACCTGACCCAGTGGTGCCAGATCCTGGAAAGCTAAGGAGGCATGTCTTGGCCCCCAGGAATGTCCTGTACACTGACATCACATTGCTGTTGGGGGGGGTTCCTGCAGCAAATGCAGGCTTAATTTCCCATGGATATCCCCGTGGGGCTGGGGGGATGTGTGGGTCAGCCTGGGTTGCTCCTGGTACGGTCGCCACACCAGTGCAGTGGCTTTGTTGAGCCAATGCCCAAAGAAAGGATAAAAACCCTCTTAGCATCAATCCAGGAGTTCAAGCATCACAAGTGTCTTAATCCAGCCTGAGCAGACAAACCAAATTAAACCAACCCAACCCAACTCAACCCAATCAAACCATCAGGGAAGCACATGCCAACCAGTCCCCTTATTCTGAAAGTCTGCACAGTCCATCCTTCAGGCATTCCCAGCTTGTCCAGAACTGGGTGAACCTCTGAGAATTAAAGAAAAGTAATAAAGCAGTGCAAAAAAGCCTGGGGTTGATAAGAAAAATGCAGAATTAGGTCTTTTTGTTTCTAATTAAGACAGTAAGAGTTGCCACCAAACTGGAAGGGTTATTGACCTTATCAGGGCCAGCCTCGTTTCTCCAGATGAAGGAGTGGACAGGTCTGCTCTAATTTGCTTTGAGGAACATTCCCTGCAAAAGTCAGAGCTTGTGTCATAGATATATGGAACTTATTTTAATGTAATGATTTATAATTTATACAGTGGATGATCTAGTCTGACTCTTCCTAAGGTCTGACCCTTCTATGGCAAAATACCAAAGCTTGTGTTTTGTTTCAGTACGATTTTAAGCCAATGTTTAAAACTATATTGAGCACTTGTTGATGGAAGCACTTTAATTGCTCTGATCTGATAATGAGAATATTAAAAAAAATCCCATGTTTACCCACAACCTTTAAATGTGTGATCTCAGTGAGAAATTATAAGAGAAGAGGCTCTTCCTATCACGAATGATGGGTTTTTTGTTTAGGGCTTCTGGACACGCTGTGAGCTTGGTCCTTCTGAGGGTGTTTGAGTGGGAAGAGCACTGCACTGGAATTTGTATTTTGTATCAAATTCACCTTTGGCTTGCCGGACCTTTCATTTGCCCGGGCCTCAGTTTCTTCAGCTGTAAAAGCTGGAAACAGACCTGACACCACTGGGAAAGTGCTGCCAGGGCTGGGATAAACAGTTTGACCTAGCACTGGGAATTATTATCTCTATTTCAGCCTCAGGTGGATTTTTTTCCCAGGATTATTAGGTAATTGATAATCCCTCAGATAGAAATAGAGAAATGAAAAAGCAGTAGGCCGATAGGCTTTTTTTTTTTTTTTTTTTTTTTTCTGGATTCGTTTCCCCATGTTTAGCTTGTAATCTGTGTAAGGAAGAAAATGTACTGTCAAAAATAGAAGGGATTGGAAAGCCGTGAATGCTAAAGGTGACTATGTGTACTCCTGGAGAAGATATAGTGCAGACCAAGCAGTCGTCAGACTGTACCATCAATTCCCCTCGAAACCATGACCTGGAGAAACCACCTTCGAGTTGACAGGGGCTTAGGAAATATTTCAGAATCTGGTCAAGATTTTACAACACCAGATACTGTTTCATTCTCCGGGCTTTCTCTGACCAAAGAATTTTTAACTAGGGCAAACTGTCAAGTATGCGGTGGTTTTGTAAAGCGGACTGCAAGCCAAAGAAAACTCGCCTGAGAACACCACATTTATTGATAAAGGGCCTGCACAGCAATAACGAGATGGACAAATGCCGTAAAAAAAAACAGGACTGGGGTGGTTGGGGGAGAGAAATGGGGAAGAGGGTTTGTCAGGGCATGGCTGGGCTGATGCTGCACAGCTTCCCAGTGAGTGTTGTTACTGCGGCCCTAAAGTCATGCCTTGGCTTCGGGAAGCTGCTGTTGCTTTGGTGTAAAAACGTAAATCAGCCCAGATGCAACTTTGCTCAAAGACTTTTCCCATGCTGGAGCCTTTTCACGTTTCCTGCCAAAGCCTGTGTTGCAACCTTTGGCATGCAAGTGTTGTAAGGTTGGGGGTTTTTGCTTTTTGCTTTTTTAATATTTTTTTTTTCTTTTTTATAAAACTTGTGATAATCAAGAGCCAGAACTCAGATTGTAGCAATCTTGTGGCACTCCAAGTTCAGTCATTCAGCAAAAGTTATGTATTTCTTCTACTGGTTAAATGAAATGCCTCCATTTTTCTTAATTGTTTCTGACATTTCACCCATTATTCCCTAAGCCTCCTCAAAGGATCGAAATAGCTCATAATTCTCTTGTGAAAGCAAGTGTGAGCTGCAGAAGTATAAACACCATGGCATCCCTATAGCATGGTCCCCAACGTAGGGACGGTGGGCTGCAAGGAACAAGGCGGTCCAGAGAGAGATCAAAAAATACATACCTGATACGGTTGGTGGGGCAATTAAAAGAGTTGGGCTGATTTCTCCTCTTCCAGATATCCAGAACTAAACATCAGGAGCAATTAGAAAATTGTGGTCTTTTGTAAATTACTCCCAGAAGAAATCTTGGAAATCTTTCATTTTTAGTCATTTCGGTCCGCTGAACCATAAAGCTATTATGAATGAACAAAAATACTAGAGAGAAAATTGAAATACAACAGTAATTAACAATATGAATATATCAAAATAGAACCCAACTGGCAGGATGGGGCCATCAGACGTTTTAACACGGAATTGACTCTGGGCCAGGGAGGGCACCTCTGATCTTGTACTTTTTCACCTCAGAGCGACTGAGAGACGCGCAGTCACTGCTGATAGAGGCATGCTTTTATAATTTCTGCCTTTCTCCAAAAAAAAGCTATACGCGAGGTGTCCATCTTGTTTACCTTAGAATAATAAGTAATAATTCTCATTTTGGGATCTTCTTTTTCTGGTACCGTATGCTAAATGTCAACAAAGGATTATAGGAAAAATCATTGAAAATGGTGCAGCTATCACAAATAGAGATTTCCCTATGGGTTCTCTAATACTTTACAGACAAATGTTAAAGATTTATTGCACATGAACATCAAACATGGTTTTACTACAGTTCTCATTTGGATCAAATTGACACATTTTACATTCATTTTAGCCTAATGAGATTCTTTCACTACACATTATATTCCAAGTGACCTCGTACATTAAATTTGTGGCATGGAACAAACCCACTGATATAACAAAGCCCTTTTTTTACCAACTTTTGGACTTTTTAGAAGATAAAAGAAACAGTTTAGCAAAATCATAGCTCTTGAACACACATTTATTAATTGGTGCTCAAGAAAAAATAACACGAATGCTGTGTAGATTATCACATTTTGCCAAATTTTCATTTTCAGTGTTCACACTTTAGGAGGCTTTTTAACTTCAGTTGCAATCTGAATAGTCAACACTTTGGACATAATCCAGATTTTAAAATTTACACCTGGAATATTAACAGGTTTCTGCAGAGTTCCAGGACGAATTTTGCCTCTGGTGTTCAGAATCAGGCCCCCAATGACCGACCGAATCCCAGCTGCTGGAATCTGACTTCCGATAGCAATTTACTGCAAAAACCTTCCCAACAGTTTTACACAATGCAGTATTTGCTTTTGCAGACGATTAAGTGATTTATTTGAAGAAAAAAAAAAAAAAATCTGTCCTGGAAAGTAATTTTTTTTTTGGCTTATCAAAGTGATTAGTAATGGAATGTAAGATTTTAATACGGTGCTGTAATGTTGTACCAGGAAAAGGTAGCAGATGACCTTGAAAGGAGGTGAAAGGAAACTAGAAAATGTTAATTAAAATTATTAGTGCTGTTTGAGGTGCTTATCTTGTTTACTGCGAAGGTGTTGCTCCCTTCTGCATAATTAGGGGTAATTTTACTTACTTTCAAGTCTGTAATTTTAAATATCACAAAGTTTTATCTTCCAACAAGAAGTAATTCATTATTGGTTTGTATGTAACTGCTTGATGTTTTAATCAATATATGCAACTTCCACAAAGTCTGTTAGAATTTGTCAGGAGGTTTTATACATCTTTTATAGTGCAGGATTAGGCATGGTATATGAAGCTAAAATCCCATTTAGTAATGAAATTTAAACATAATTCTGTGTTTATGATGTGAAGATATATTTTTACTTGATCTGTCCTTTTACATTTCCCTTTATCCATGATTATTGGAGGACAATGATATCTGGAAAACAAACCACAGTGAAGTTAAATCCATTTGAACACAAAGAGTTACTGTCAGTTAATCCTAATAGAGACAATACCGATTTTTTAACTAAACTGCTTAAGAAATGAATATGTCTTGCTTGCTTTCAATTTGTTTTAAATCCTAATATGTGGAGCTCTTTGCTGTTGTCTAATATTTGCATAAAATATTTAATCTTGTACTTTAAATTAATGATATTAAAGGTCTAAATGTTTGAAAAATGTTGTTGTCAGAACAATGTAATCTTTTCTCTCCAGACTTCTTCATATAATTGTGGTGCCCTTATCCTAATATACTTGTAACCTTCCTCTGCATTGTCCTGTGCTGAATGTACTCTTCTAGTACTTTCTTAATTTAGAGATTTCTACACTTTTTTTTTTTTTTTTAATGTCAAGAAGTGGGGCAGGGAAGTTCCTCCGCTCGTCGGGACGTGTGGCAGAATTAAGTATTCCCCAAAACAGGCTGGAAAATGGCACAAGGTCACAAGTTAAGGTCTGGACATGAGTGGGGCTGTGGGATGGAGGTGTGGGGCAGGAGCCAGGTGGGGAGATGGGTGCCCTGGTCCCACTCAGGGCTTTCTCTGCTCACTTGGGTAAGGGACATTTTTAATTTTGCCCGCTGCAACGGTTGCGATAAAAATATCACTGCTCTTTTATCTTCAGCAGAGCAATTAAAGACATGCAGGGGACTTGAAGCCCTGTAATTTTTAACCACTGGCATAGTAGGTAGAAAGAAGCATACCATTGCCATGAGGCTTTAATTAAACCATAAAAAAATTGGAAAATGTCTTCAGGAGTACATATTAAAATAGGCAAGTACCTTCAATCCATTTTCTTAAATTTACTGAATATTGAGTAGGTTGAAAGTTTGCTGCCTTAATATAATAACAACTTAATACAGAAGTTCTCAAAGAGAAAATACCATTTTTTGTTGTGCTTGCCCCACATAAGTCAAGTCTGCCTACTAAGGGGTTATGTTGAAGTGGGAAATTGGGTTACTAATTAATTAAAAAAGTCAAAACCAGTGTGTGTTATGTGAAATACAGGTAGGTGGCCAGTCGTATGTGACTGTGTCACTCCCATGGGGCATGACCAGACTCGTGCCCTCCATCGTCTTCTGGAGCAAGGCAAGGAGCCAACATGATGAAGACATGATGAAGATTAGTCTCAGAGAAAAAGTTACCAAAAGGAGTTTCAATAAAGCAGCAGCAGATGCCAACGTTGGTGCAAGGCTTATGCTCTTGTGGATGGCAAGAGCTTCATGGTATTTGGTGTCCAGTTGCAGTTGCCTACATAAAATAAATACAGCCTGTTTTAATGGGATTCATACACATGGGTTAAATTGTCACTGGAAATCCAGTGGCTCTTCAGCACTGCCAAACTTCTGCCGGACAGGTGGGTCTCCCAGCAGCAGACTTCTGCAGCAAAGAAGAAGACCTGCTGTCATTTCTGGGGTGCTGCTTTGGTCTGGGAGGATTAGGAGCTCCATGCTGACTCCTGTAATTCCTCAATTACAGCCTCCTCAGCTGGGCGAGGAGGTCTGCCACTGCTCCAACAGCAGGCGTTGCCAGCCAGGAGCTGCTCCCCACCACCTTTGCAGGAGGAGATGGAGCGATTCGGAGCAGCCACCTCCAGCGAGAGGAGAGCCAAGGCACTGGTGCTGCCGGGAAGGGTGTCGTGCCAGCAGCTGGGCTGTTCTTGGCTCCTCTCTTGCTCTGGAAGGGTTGTTGTTTCACTGGTGTCTGCTCAGAAGCAGTTGCAAGAGCACAGAAGCGACGTTGGGGAAAAAAAAAAAGGAATTAATTCAGCTTGGAGAAACAATAGAAGAGGAAGGCAGTAAGGCAAAGAGGGACATGAAGAATCTCAAGAGCAGAAGACAGCAATATTTTCAGGGATTTATGTGCCACTAAAAGGGATGTATTATGGCAAGTAGATGAAAGGACATATTATACTGCCATATTTGATGCATGGCCACATAATCACACTAAACTGAATTTTGAATAAGAATGGAAGAAGATTCCTGTAGTCAATTGGAACTACAGGGAGAATTTTAATAGTAGACCTAATAATCTGAGAAGGAGATTCTTTCCTTAGCAGTGTGGGGTGAAAATCAGTAATGCTGAGGAGGTCATGCATGGAAAATTTCATGACACAAGTTGTCAAATTTATTTATTTCATTTTTTTAATGGTAGAATAGACAACCACCTAAATCCCACCTGTGCTTCGTGGTGTGGCCATCCCAGCACTGGGCCACTGTTGACACAGGAGAAGGTGCAGCACATTTTCCTTGGAGGACCTCCCAGCCAACTGGTGATTGTGTCCAGGCATTTTCTTTGATTCCATTTGGGTTTCCCAAAGAAGGACCAAACCTCCAAGCACAGTGTCAAACTCACAAGTTTCACCTGCATTTTCCCCAAATCCATGCCAGACCTCGAACTTCATGTGATCAACCATCTATCATTCTGGATTCCCTTGCAAAGCTCATGAGCCAGAGTTTCATGTTTGTAAGAGCTCAAAATCTGGGGAGTTTGGGGTTGTTTGTTCCAAACATTTCAAACAGTTCCAGTGACATCTAGTGGGGATGAAGCCCCTGCGAATGGCTCTAGCCTTACGGAAAAATCCCATTATCCTTTATTTTCTTTTAACCCACTGGGCAATAGTTTCCTACTGAAAAAAATCAGATGTGGTTTATGTGCCATACGCCATGATTGAAAAATAGTTTCACAGTCCACTGAGAATTTCTCCTTTCTGGAAACATTTCATATATTAAGGACCATTTGGAATTTTCTCTGGGACATTCCACTATATCTAAAATAAACTCATGGAAGAAGGTCACAAAGTCCTAGAAAAAAAAACCCCAAAACAGCAACCACGAACTCTTGGAAATTTAAATTACTCAGAAAACAACAATAAAGATTTCAGTCCAACAGTTGCAGCCCGATTAAACAGAAATGTAACTAAATATAGTTAAAATGATGTAAAATTAGCTTGGAAGCAAAATCCTTCCTCCCATCTCCCACTTTCCTCTACACTGCTTCCCTGTGCACCTTCCACACGTGTCTCTTACTGAGTTTGCTTATTAAATGAAGGGGAGGTTGAAAACATGGATCACACTTGGCTTACTCAGATTGAAAAATTTTTCTTCTGTTTTACTCCAGATGAGTAAAAGCCACTTCAGAAATGCTCCTCTTCTTGATTCTCTTCTATGCTTTTCTTCCTCTCCTTTTTGAGGCACTGTGCAGTGCCAAACATGCTATTCTTATTTAAGAAGCAGCTCAAGCTTTAAGCTGATGAGATACTTCTCCATCCAGTAAATGTCACTTCTGAACAGGTTTCCTGAATGAGGCCTGTTTATCCCCAAGGTGTAAGTTCATTTGTAGAAGTGTGGCGCTCAGCTAATGAGTAAATGAATAATATCAGAGAGGTGGCAATTCAAAATTCAGCAAGTCAGAGATAAGGTCTCAGTGTTTTGAAAGCAGAGAGATCGTAGTAAAGCAAGGAATGTTTTTCCTAAAATGGAGACATTGCACCACTGAAGTGTGGAGTAGATTTACACATGTACGTGGTCCTTGTATTTCCTGATTTAGGATCATTTGACTTAGGATTTATTGCACATTTTCAGAAACAATACCGGAGAAAAAAATGCAATATTACCTTTGGGTGGTGGTGTGGGTGTTGTTATATTGACCTGCCACTGAAGGAATCCCAGAAGGTCCAGAAGCATCAAAGCTTTCAAAAGTACACACTGATTTTGAAGCTTGTCCAACCAATGTAGGCTGTGTGGGTTTGCAAAATTTGTCTGAACATTTCACAAGAGCTAAGTGTCTCCCAAGTTTCCAATCCTACCCTTGGTCCTGGCTGGAACCTGGACCTACACTCACAAATACATTTCAAAAAAGAATTAGAAACACGACAGTTGTTTTTGCTTGGTTGTTTTTAAAAGTTTTGGTTTTATTTTGCAATAAGTTTTGGATGCAGGCTCTAAGAATCATGTTCCTGTGACAAGGGCAGCTGTGTTTCAGCAAAGAAACTGCAATGAGTCACTAGTTTTCTTTCTCTCTCTTTTTGTTTTCCTTAATCCGAAAAAGAAAATAGTAATCTAGACTGAAAAATATAAGCTTTTCTCATTGAGGATGGGAAAGAAGGAAAGTTCTGTTCCCAGGTCTTGCCACAGACTTGGTGTGTGAGCAAAGACCCTTCACTTCACCTCACTGCATCTCAGCCCCTCCAGCTAAAAATGTGCCTGAACTGGTCATGGCTGAGTGATACCCTGCAAAGCACTTGGTGATGCATGAAAAACTGACTGCTCGGATGATGTGGAGCCTCCTCCTTATTTTCAGATAACAAAGGCAGCTAAAATTCATTTGAACAGTTTTCCGAACTTTCTTTTTTTGACACATAGATTATTCTTTAGTTACCATAGAGACTTTCAGCTCCCACCAGAAATGGAAAAAGATGCGCTCTAGAGATGCTCTCCCACCTCAATTGTCTATGGACAACTTAGAAATATTCTGGGCAAACTAATCCCTGCTTTATTGTGGTGCATTAATTCAAAGCTAATTCATGCTTGTAAATCACTTCCAGTTATGTGGAGAGAAGCAAAAATATTTATGAAGTTCCGTTTTTAGTTCCTTCAGAATTCCTGGAAAATGTGTTTTGTTCTTCATTCTAAAAATCACTGAATTATTTTTATTTTATTTGTGTTGCTTTTGTGAAACAACAAAAAAAAAAACCCCAAAACATTAATTTTCTTCATAGCATTAATGTGGTTTGGTCTAAAAATCAAGTTTTGCCAAGGAAAATGCATTCCTTTTAGCAAAGACATTTCTTGGTCTCTATTGTGCGTGTGAAGGTGTTAAGGTCAAAGGGTAAATTTCTCTTAGTTGCAGCCTATTTCCATGGGCTGAATCTTACATGATTAGCGGCGTTTGGCCACTACTGGGAGAGACTGGAGAAGAAGGAAGGTCAGGTTGGTGTCTAGGGAGAAAATCAGAGAGAATTACTATAAAATATGTGCAGTTAAGTGAGAAAATCAGCATCTGCTAGCTGTTTGTTTTCTTTTGGTTGGGTTTTTTTTTTTCTCTTTGAATTGAAGAAAATGTTATGAAGACATTGGTTTTGGTTTGCTTTAATTTTGAGGAGAGAGAGCGATGAGGATGGAGGTGGGAGCTGGGGGAATGGGAAGAGGAGGTGAGCTCTGTCAACAGAAGCCCTAACAGCAACGCCATTTCTCGCGATGACTTCAATCACAGGGAAGATAGATTAGGTAAAGAGAGAAACAAGCCACCTCTCCAGGTTTCCATCAGCCCCAGTGAGGAATCTCTTCCATGAAAATCTCCTCCACTTTCCCAATGTGAGAAGGAGCACTGGGAATTGCTGCAGCTCCCCCCCTGCCCCCCGCAAGGCAACGGAGCCATCCCCCACCCGGGAAGCAGTGCTCAGGGGCTGGGTTCATTAGTTTTTTCTCATTTGGGAGACATAGGGATAGGGTAGAGATTTTGGGAGATGTTGCCATGTATGAAACAGGCAAAACTAACCCAACTTCAGACAAGGAGAAGTCAAGCCCAGGAGCCTCTCCAGGCAGGTATAAGCCCCTGCAAATATATCAACCTAAGGGCTCAAAGGGTTGCCCTGAATACTCTCTGCACTTGGTGGGTGGTTCATATCCCCAGATCTTGGTCTGCCTTAGGGCTTGGTGCTACCACTTTTTTTCCCCACAAATCTGATTTTTACTTTTCTTTCCTGTGGACCCAGGAACCTGTGTGCTGTGGAGGGGACTTGAGACTTGATGGAGGGGCAGCAGCAGTCATCCTTCCCTCCAAATCTGACATAGAGCTCACAAACCATTAAATAAAGCATTTTGGGTACCTCACAACTATGGTTTTGCAAGTGCATTATTCATCCCACATTCATCCTTCTGTGGGAATGCCCTCCACTGAGGAACAAATCTCCAAAACCTCAATCCTCCGGATGTTTCTGCTCCATGTTTATCTATCACAGCAGCGAATCCTGCCTGGGTTCTCCTGAGCCCCTGAAATACCACACTTATTTCTTGACATGTATCTCCTGCAGCCCGTTTCAGAGTGATTCATTATCACCAATATGGATTTGGGAATCTCTATCGACAGCACAGAAACTCTGAGAAAGTGGAGAGCACCCTCAGAAACGACAACACCCTCAGCTGCCTCACACCAGCGGCACAGGGAGCCTGGAGAAGTTTACACCTGCTTTGGAGATACTCCATTTCTGATCTGTTGATGTTTAATAGCTGTGAATATTAAGTTAATGTTAGGAAAGTTATGGGTTTTGACATTGCCTTTGGCATTTATCATATCTATTGTCCTTCTGGGGGTGCTGTGAAGTTCCTACAGGAGGCCGATGAGGCAGACCACCATCCTGCCTGGCTGGCTCTAGGATGCCATAAATAAAGAGTGGGGGAAGATGCCGCAGTGCTGTACGGTCCTTCCCTCCACTTTGCAGCTGGATCCAGCCCTCCTTTTGCTGCTCCTCAAGTGAGAAACTCCGTTCTCTCTTCTATTCTCGCAGTAATTTCCACAACATGCCCTGGGACTTGTCCCCGAGCATCAGCAGAGAGGGAAAAGATCCCAGTTTGTTGCTGCCTCTACTGTGTCCATCGTGAAGGGACTCTGAGAAGCTCTTGCAGGGATGGGCAAGCTTCCAGGGCTTTTGCTCTTCCCTGCTCCTGCTGGGGACTGAACGAATCCTCTGGTGGGCTCAGAGCGGTCTCAGCCTCCAGGTTCTGCTGCCATGGGAGGCTGTACCTTTGCACACTTAACTGCACCGAGTGCAGGCAGGCTGTGTTCGGGAAAAAAACAACCCCAAAACTGATGTCAAAAGAAGTAAAACAAAGAGTATTGTGTTTGGCCTATCTTGCAAAAAATTATGCATCGAGAAAGAATAGCGCGGAAGTAGAGTAAGTACAAAATACACAGTGAAGTGTCTCGTTGCTTCCCTGAGACAAAGGCAGACAAAATTAATCAGCAATGATTTGTTGTGCCAGAAAATGCACGCTTCTGACTATCTGTGGCAGATTATTGCCAAGGAAATAGTTCCTCAATATCCCAGGCACATTCCTGACCTGTATATTATGAAGTTATTTCTGCTTTATGATTTGTAACCTGTAAAATGCCTGTGATCTTAATAAATGAGAGCTTGTTGCCTCCTGAAATCCACTGTATTTCATCTTTTGCTTTCCTCCTTTGGCAGTGTTGTTATTTAGACTGAGTTAACATTAGTATTCTCTCTGAGCATATACACTTCCATGAATTCGATATCATCGCTGTGAGCGAGCACCCTTAGGACACTATGACACCATCCATATGACATATGATCATGGGTGGAAGCATAGCTGGAGGCTTTATGGAAAACACTGAGGATTTCCCAACTTGTACTTCCCCCCCCCCCTTTCTCCACAAGGAAATGTCGTGGGCTTTTTTTAATTGCTTAATCGAGCCTATGACCCATAGCTAGTTCTTGAAACTTAATAGTAGACCCGTAGAAAGCAAACTATATGGGGCTGTCTATATATAGTCCGACTATAGTAGAATTCAAACTGCCAAAGGTACAGCCTGACACGGCTTCCGAAATATAATAAATGAAATGCCTTATCCCCTGTCGATGTACAGAAAGTTTTCTCACTGTTTATCAGGGTTTCTGGTGGCAGCAGAACAGGGGTGCTGCTCTCAGAGGTGACCACCCCTCCTGGCTGCATCCCAGGGACCCCCCTGGAGCCACCCACAGCCGTATGGAAAAATCAATATTCAATGGAAAACCCAGAATATATATTCCTTCCATGCCTCCCCGTGCCATGGATGCAAACAGCACAAAAGGCTGCAACTTGCTTTTACTCTTATAAATGACATGACACCAAAAGCGATTCAGAAACCAAACCTCCCCCCACCTCGTGCCCTCGGGAACGAGGCATAAACCCCTGAGACCGCTTTGACCCTACACGTGATCCAAATTATTGCATCATCCGTTCCGGGCTCGCTACATTATTTTTTTTAAATAAAAATGAGTATAATGCAACCGCGTTACTCAGGGTAACATTGGGAGACAACATCTGAGCACGGGAGAGGTGCACAGAGGGCAGCTTTTACCCCAAAATCCATAAAACAGCTCCAGTCCCTACAAGCTCTGAAAAAGCCAGACATCTTCTGAGAGCGTTTTACGAGTGCACGTGGAGAAACTGCAGAAAATATAACTGTTTGTGAATAAAATGGAAATTAGTGCTGTTGTGTTCACCTGTAAGTTTTTCTTTAAAGCCAGTGATTGCATTTGAAACCTGCAATTCTCAACAAAAAAGAGAAAAGTTCAGTGCTGATTGCTGGATATTTGGACCTCCCAGTGCAAACATTAACTGGCTGAGAGGCACTCTGGAATGTAATGAAGGAAACAATACTGGGAAAGGAGCCAAACGCAGAAACACTGGCGCCTGCAACCTAGGGATTTGCCTCCTAGTAATAGGAGCTGAACAAGGCCCAGCACTTCTGTTAGGCTGGAAATGACATACTGTGATCCTTGACTTAGCCAAAGGGATTTTAAATGGAGGAAAGAGCTGGCAAGACAAAATCTCCTGCACTTTTCGCAGTGTTTTCTAAAACAAGCAAAGGAAATCGGGAGAAAAGACTGTAGTCTATTACATTTGATCCAGTTAAGTCAAGAGTGGAAGCTTTTTAACTGCTGTTATTATTTTTTATACTTTCTCATCATGTCACACCACCCAGAAAGCACAGACATAAAGCAGAAACTTGAAACTGCTTTCATTCAAGAAGAAGGGCACCCCAACATTGCGTTATTGACAGGAGGGCTGAAAAAACTGACAGCTGCAGAAATTGTACAGTTGAAGTTCAATTCCCAGGAGCGGGAACAATATACTGATGGTATTAATTCCGTTTGGAATTGTTAAAATAAGAAAAGGTTAGGGGCTGAAGAAGGGACCTGGTATTTTTTTTTTTTTTTTTTTTTGCTTGTAACAAAGGCGAACCTTCCGTCTTCCCTGGTGTCCTTGGACTGTCATCTCCAACCTTTTGAAACTGTATCTGATTATCCATGTGGCAATTAATCATAATTAAGCAGGCTTGAGATTTGGAAAGGTACAAAGAAGGTGGCTATAGATCTGGCTTTTGTCCTGAGTAACCTCTTTTTTTTTTTTTTCTTTTTTTGGCTGCTGAATCTTGTGTTTGGAGCCATGAGAGGGGAGGACTGAAAAAACTGAGAAGAGAGAAAAAAAAAAAAAAGACAGAAAGAGGCAGAAAAACCAGCATGTGTGTGTGTGTGTGGAGTGTGTGTTTTAACATCAGTGCCATAAACATCCCGGTCGTTCTTTCTTTCTCTTTTTGGACATCGCAGTCCCTAGAAACTAAGTTCCAGCAAACTTGGAAGCCGTGTGTTTCCAAGAGGAAGCTAGGTAACAAATTACCTTTCTAATGCCAAGTGATTTGGATCCATTCTTACAAACCAGATTTTTTCAATTTATTACAGGAAAACATTCAATCATTATACGCTGGCACTCTGTCTGGGGCACATGGAATACCATTCTACCCACTCCGCCCACATCCAGTTTTTAAAGGCTTAGTAAGCCCAGAATGTCTTCTTATTAAATGTTTTATATATTTATAATTAAAATACTGGGCTGGCATTAGAATCATTTTAACAGATGTAACCTGACACAGGCTTTCTCTGCCCAGGGTCAGGCTGGGAAACAATGGCTTCTTTAACTCCCGCGTTCTGCTCGGGTTTCTGTTTGCACATGGGTCCAATTTGTCCCATTTATGATTAGGTTTAAGTAAGTTGATGTGCTATTTATTTAGGAGAATTGCCATTTCAGGCTATTACCATATTCCCCTACAATATACATTACAGTGTGGTCTATGCCTGCACTGTCCATTATTAGGTTATTATAGTCCCGAATATGGTCCCAATTCACCAAAACAACAACAACTAACTTGATTCAGGCATTAAGTGATTTACTGCCTCTCTTTACGTTTGAATTAATGTACATACTGCTTGCAAAAGCCAACACCCCCCCCTCGCCTTGCCCCCAACCCTGAAGGCTTACAAGGGCCATGTGCTGGCATGTGAAAGAGACTTAAATGTCTATGTAATTGATTTAAACATCAAGTATGAACACGGGGCAGGGAAAACCAAAGGGGCAGGCTCTGCCCTCTTGTGAAACACCAGACCAAGGTGCTGCTGGAGGGTGGCAGCCACTGGCAGATGCTGGGAGTACCTCGGGAGCCAACCACCCCTTTCCCATCCCACGGACCCCGGAGCCCGAATTTATCTCTGTCAGTAATAAAACACTTCAATCTTTGACACAGCACCCAGGCGAGAGTGGGTGTAATTTATAATGGCCTAAAACATATGGCTGTTGCTTTCCAGTCCCCCTTTCCCGACACAAAACTTTACCCCTGACTTAGAGGAAGAGGTTTATTTAAACCAAAGCCCTTTTCAGCAGCTCTTCAGCTCCCCCCAGCTGTGGCAACCCATCCCGGTGCCCTGCCAAACTCAGAGTTGCCTTCCCCCGTGTCCCACAAGCCACCAGCATCAGCCACCACCACCAGCCCCAGCTCAGGCAGATGGTCTTCCACGAGGAATTCTGAAATTCATTGACTCTCAGCCTCAGCAAGTGGCTGTTTCTCTGTTCGTGGGTAAAACACACGATCAACAGCTGGAATTCACATAGTAATAAATTAATAACCGCAGGGCTGGTGCGTTCCAAAAGCTACAATGAAATAGCAGCCGAGCAGAAAACAGCTCTATCGCGTACACCCTCTCCCCCTGGCGTGTGTTCCTCTTCTTTACTTGCAATGAAGTCACCGGTCACTCTTTTTTTCCTCTGGGAAACAGCTAGGAGGTTCCCAATCTCCTCTGGGAAGGCTTTATTTCAGAGCTCTGCTGGGCACGAACCCTGCGCCAATGGGATGATCCTTTCACACCAACACTGCCCTGAATTTACTGGTCATTTCGTGATGGGCATTCAAATGGTGCCCATTCCTGGGTTTTGGAACTAGCAGGGCTACCACAAGCACTGCTGTTTGCATCATGACCTTGAGGAGCGGGTCAGCAAAGATGCCCAAGGACCCTGAGCTGGGCCGAGGAACCTGTGGTTGGTAGGACAGCACGTAGGGGACGGTGCAGTGCCCATTCCAAAACCAAGGGAAGAAGCTGAGGTGGGAAGCAATACTTAAAGAAGCAGAAAAAGAGGGGGAACACTGGGATGGCTTTCCAACTTGGGTGTGTACTCAGCTCAAGAAGCGTCAGCAAGGCCAGGTGGCATCCTGGGTTATTGCAACAGGAGGAGAAAAAAATGGAAATATCACTTATTCTGAACTTGGAAGAGCTCGTGGTTTTTCTCACTGTGACTATTGAACAAATTCACTTCCAGACCAAGGCTAAGGTCGTGAATGGAGGTGAAATCTGAGCTTGTGCAGCTCAGAGGAGAGGTAGGAGCCATAAGATGTGCTACCCCTGCAGGCAAGGAAAGCCTTAAGATCCTGGACCCTGTCCCTGCCCTCTCTGCAGGCATCCAACATCCAACACACTCCTAACTCCTGTCCGGCTGCAGCACGTGTTGGAGGATTACTGGTTTTGAGCTTGCAAGTCACCCAGTTAGTAAATCACAGATATTCCTGGTTCAATTTACAGTTACGTGTCGCGTGATCTGTCCTGAGAGTAACCTCTTAATAAATTAAACTGAGCCCCAAAAGAGGTTAGAAAATTAAGTTAAATGCTTCACCATCTGGGACTCAACTGTGGCTAGATTCAATATTTGGAGCGATGGGAAGGTTAAAAGCAATTGTAGTTGTGTATTTACCACATCTTTTTTTTTCTTTCCACAGAGATAACAAGGTGATAGAATAACTTCACTTTTTTTTTTACCTTTTTTTTTTTTTTGAGCAGGGGCTTTAAACTGAGTCTTACTTCGACATCTCCAGGAGACCAATGTCGCTGAATACCTTTAAAACTACAAGCCCGGAGCCTGTGAGTTTTTCTGCCTTTTGGAGGTGAAGCAGATTTTTGCAGTTGGGGATTCCTGTCTCTCCTGCAGCGCCGCAGCCGTCCCCGAGCCCAGCTCCCGCTCGCCTCCAGCCACATTGGTTTAGGACCCCTTCCAGGTCGTTTGGAAGTCGGGCTTGGAGCCTGCTCCAGACACAGAGCCACATAATGTAGAGCTCTGAGAACTTGGGAAAACCTGCTTGGCAAATAAACTCCCCCTTTTTCCCTTTGGTTTAAAAAAAAAATAATAAAAAAGCATAACCTGTTTATTTTTTTCCCCCCACAAAAAAATCCCTAAATGGACCAAGCTCCTGAACCTCGCCTGAGTGTGCTTAAAGCCAATAGGGAATTTTAAACTGAAGAGGGGAAAAATCAAGGTAGCAAGAAAAAACATGGGGGTTTTTGTTGTTGTTGTTGTTTGGGGGTGGGGATTTTTTTTAATTTTTTTAATTTTGCTGTGGATTTTTTCCCATAATGGACTTTCCAGCACAGCCCACCCTGCGCAGAGCCGCTGGCACGTGGTGCCTTCTGCAGATGGACGGCGAGTGGCACACAGAGCCTGCAGAGCTGGCAGCAGCCCCTGGCATCGCATCTCGGGGAGGGGGGGAGATGGCACACTGCTTCTGCAGGGGAATAGGAGGTGGTGGGATGGGGGGGGACACCCTCCACTGGCACTGGAAGCCTGCACACACATCTCCCCCCCAGCATTCAGCCGCAGAGCTTACCCCCATCCCCAAGCCCTTTCCAAGGTGGCAGCAGGGGGACGTTTCGGCTTTATTCTCCTTGTAAATCTGACCTCTTTAATTCTGTTGGGGCCACGGCCCCCGCTGCAGGGACAGGGATTGGGTCTTGCCAGAAGTTAGGGGGCTAGAACATCTCTCTTATGAAGAGAGGGTGAGAGACTTGGGTATTTTTAGTCTGGAGAAGGCTGAGAGGGGGATCTGATCAACACCTATAAATACTTAAAGAGTCAGTGTCAGGAGGATGTGCCTGGTCTTTTCTCAGTGGTGCCCAAGGACAGGACAAGAAAAAATGGGCACAAACTTGAGTGTAAGAAGTTCCACCTAAACATGAGGAGGAACGGGTCAGCCCTGCTCAGCATTTCTAAAATATATTTATAATGATTATGACTTCGTTTGTGTGGGTGAGGACCACACTTGAGTTTGAGTCTGGCTTTCCCAGCCTGGACTTTGAGTAGTCTGGGGAGGTGTTTCCCATCCTGACTTCTCCTGCCTTTTCCTTACACACATGGAGTGACACTGAGGGTCAAAACTATATATCCTGACTTCTGAGAAGATGGACAGGACAAACAGCAGGAAAACACTGGAGAAGAAAGCCTTAGGGGAGCAGACAACTGAGCTCTGATTAGAAATATTCGCAGAACATATACCCTACACCACGACCATGGCATCACTCCTGCCCTGCAGCCTTGGGGACCTCCCATGCAATGGTGAAAGCCAGAAAAACTGTGAAATGCTGTGGACAGATAGCAGGAGAAATGGCAAGCTGGAGGGTGGCCTGTGGGGTAGGGAAACAAATGGTCAGAGGAAACAAAATTATACGGTTTTGTTTTTCTTTCTTTTTTCTCAAAGTGTTCCTAATAGTTCAGCTTGGTGGACTAAATATCTAGAATAAGCCTGTCTCGTGGGGATTTCATATCGTTGTGCATAATCTATAGCTTTGCACATACCTGCTGGTTTAAGGTACATGATTGAAGTTCATGACTCACAAGTCGCTTTTTAAAACTATCAATATTGGAGGTTTATGTTTTGCTAATTTTATTGGAAGGGATGTCTAGAGGTCTGGACCTCCCACTCGGATCAGACTGTCTTGTCCAGGTAAATTTTGAGTATCAGAATGCAAAGATTCAGATATCTTTGCACCAGACATATCTCCAAATTACGCAGAGATGAAGCAAGAGCCACACCTCAAATCTAGCCCCCCCCAAGCCATTTACTTTCAATTCTCAACAGTTGTGGTTTTTTGGTTTTTTTTTTTTGGAGGGGGGGGTTCTTTTGCTTTTCTGAGCAGTGCTCTTTTGGCTCAGGGCTGGAAATGGTGGCCACAAAACACTGTTTAAAAGTCTGTTGTAGTACAGATCAAACCAAGGAAACCTCATCCTGCCATCTGGAGTCAGACCGAGAGGTGGAACAGGGCCAGGGCTGTGGAGGTGATCAGAAACACCCAGGCACTGCCAGCACGGAGCGGCGGGACGGAGCTGGAAACAACCTGTGGTAGAGCATCCCTGGAATACACGAAAATTGGCTCAGGCTTCGGCTCTGCCTGGAGCTGAGAAGATGGGCAACGCCAGCGGGTACAGCATCCCGGGGGGGAGGCAACCGAGCCTCTGGCTCTTCCAAGCTCTGCTCATTGCTAAATCACAGCACCTCTCTTCTCTCACGCTTGGGTTTGTTGTTTCTTTTTTTTTTCATTTGCTTCATGTTTACTCTGGCCTTGAACTGCTTAGCTTTGCTCCAGGCACAAAATCAAGTGGCTTTCCTCTTGTTCTCTTCTTACCTGGCCTCAGATACAGCAAACGGAGTCCTCAAGGAAAATACAATGTACTTCACATTGGCTCCCTCAATACTTAAAAAAAAAACCCACCAAAAAATAGCCCTAAAAAGATCCCCTTCCCAAACAGCCCAACTTTACAGTCTAGAGGCAAGCACGCTCCTCCCCATCCCTAGAGAAGTGGAAGGGTGTTATTTATTTTAGCAGACTGTTCATTAACTATGAAGATAACGAGGAACAGAAGCACCTGGTTAGAGAAACCTGGGGGCATTAAACTGCAGCTGTTGGGGAAGTTCTGTAGGTGCTTCTCCAAGTACCTGCTCCACTGCAGAACTGCAAGGAAACGTTTCCCAACACGGCAGCTCTCCCTGATCTTTTGAATACATTCAGAAAATGAGGTGCTTAAAGGCACTGTTTCGGGAATTTCCTCTCTTAAGCCGAGGTGAGCCTTTCTCTTGATTTCGGTTTGTTCTGGATCAGGACCTTAAATGCAGCCCTTGGAGCTGGTGGTTGTTTGACCCCAGCTTTTCCTCGCACAACCCCATCGCACCCACGCTCCAGCTGGAGCACGGGTGGGTGGCACCGTGATCTCGCTTGGCTCTCACTTTTTTGGTCAAAACATGAACTTCCTCTTGGCTCTGCTTTGTGCAATTGAATTTTCCGCAGCTGAGCTCTTCCCTCACTCACAGAATCATAGGATTATATGTGGTTGGAAGGGACCTCTGGAGATCAACCCCCCTGCCAGAGTGGGTCTACTCACAGCAGGTCCCGCAGGAACGTGTCCAGGTGGGTTTTGAATGTCACCAAAGAAGGAGACTCCACCACCTCCCTGGGCAGCCTCTGCCAGGGGTCTGCCACCCTCACAGTGAAGAAGTTCCTCCTCATGTTTAGGTGGAACTTCTTACGCTCAAGTTTTTGCCCATTTTCTTTTGTCTTGGGCACCACCGAGAAAAGACCAGACCCCTCCTCCTGACACCCTCCCTTTAACTATTTGTACGCATTAATTAGATCTCCCCTCAGCCTTCTCTTAAGACTAAAAAGACCCTCAGCCTTTCCTCATAGGAGAGATGCTTCAGGCCCTTAATTACCTTGGTGGCCCTTTGCTGGACCCTCTCAGGGCTCAGGGATGTCAGGGAAGGAAGTTCATGAGTGCCGGGGGTTTGCTGGGGCTGGGAGCTGCCCACTGCTCCTGCCAGCTTCCCCCAGCAAATGTCAGCTCCCCACTCCATCACGCAGTTACCTCTGTAGCTTCAGTGAAATGACAGCTACGAGGTGTTGCTTTGCAGGAGGGAATAGTGCAGGTCACATCCTCGGCTAATGCAAAACGGCATAATGAAATGCTGACTGATACCCGCCAGTAACCCAGCTCCCTGGTTACTTACGCAAACGCTGGTAAAATCCTTGTTAATCTAAAATTTCAAAGCTTTAGTGGCCCTTGATCCAGGGAGGGAAGGTGCATCCCCAACGTGGAGCTACACGTGGAGCCCTCTGTCCTTCACCACTGAAGCTTTGAAGAGATTTATATTTGGCAAGTGCCAACACGATTCCTACGAATCAAAATTAAATGAGGGAAGTTGTGCTCAGAAAAACCAGAGGAAGGATGTTCGAGCGAAGACTGATTGTGTGGCTGTGAAAAACCTCGGGCTGGAACTTATGCATTTCCAGACTTTCTCAAGTTGGCTGAGTTTCTTCAGACCAGAATATTTCCAGGCCTCCCATGAGACCCAGCCTCACCATCTCACGCCAGGATGCGTGCACAGCTCCCCGCTGCCAGGTAAAACGCTGCTACCAGGAGAGTGACCGTCTTTGAAGCCTATTCAAATCACAGTTTAAACATGAACCCACGTCGTTTCTTTTGAGAATAAACATAAGCCTAGAAGGGAGAACCCCCCTTCCTCCACAAGCAACCATTTTGCCTCAGCGTTCACTTTCTCATGGGAAATATCAGCATTTTGTGGTCAAGCTCATTATTTGCCTTGTAGGAGACCGGGGTGTTTTAAGCCAGGGAACGAGCTCTGCTCCTCATTCATGCTCAAAGGGCAATCAAAGGGCCGAGTATTCCTACTGATATTTAATACATTTCATCTCCCTCTTTTAATGCATACATTGAAGTATACTGTGTCTTTAAAAAAAAATCTCAGCTTTGACTGTTAATTTAGCTTCCTACATACAGTCTCATTTACTGTTATCTATTTTTATTCTCACTGGGGATTAGGTAAGCAACTAGCAGTATTTCCAGCTGTCCTTTTTGCATCACTATTTGAAAACTGTGTAGACCACAAAGAACATAATTACAAAAACAAATTGCTAGTACAACCGCTCTGTTAATAAGTGGGGACCTGTTGTAAGTTCTGAAACTTAGAACGACCATTTCAGTCTTCTGTTTTCATTAAACTGTGGTTGCAGAGAGCAGATATAATTGCATTTCTTTTCTTTTTAAAGGCTACAGGTTACCTGAAGTAATTTGTATGTTACTTTTTTTTTTTTTTTCTCTGTAAGTCCAAAGCAGTTCTCTCAATGGAAAACATTACATACTAGGGGTCATTCCACAAGTGTTTTGCATTAGTGCAAAAATTGCATTCATGTACTAGGATGTTTAAGCACCTACAAAGTTGTCGCCAACCATCTGCACTGCTGGTAGCACTAAATCAGCCGGGTACGTACGCAAAGCCAATGTAATTTATCTGTCAGGCAGTATTTCATTTAAAACATATTCCTGTAAAATATGAAATACTTAGAGGCACCCACTTTCCTATTTGAGTTTGACGTTTTCCATTACTGCCCGGGCAAAATTGTCTTTTTAATGGAGCAAGAAAATCTTTGTGCACCAGGGCTCCAGTGTTAGGAAAGGGGTTTCAATTTGCATTATGTTAATAGGCAATTATCAGTGGAGGACAAATGAGGGATCCCACGTGGGGGTGTGTTTAGGGGTGGCTGCTGCCCCTCACAGAATCACTGGGGCTGGGATGATGCTGGATGGGGGGGGCAAATTCTTCCTGCGGCTCCAGGGCAAAGCACCCCTGGGTTATCCAAAGCCAAATGTGTAGAAGCCAAGGTGCTGTTTCATAGCACTACGAAGAAAGCCAGGTGAGCTTTATGTAGCTTGAGTTTAATCTTTGACTCAGATTTATGTGAGGAAGCCTTCTAAGTCTGGAAATACCCGGTGCTGTGTTTTCCCATTCCCCACGATCTGAGAGTCTGAGGCTCCATATAGGCTACGGCACCAACATGTGTATTTTTACAGTTCGTGATCCAAATTGTTTATGCAGAAAAATCTGAGCTGGAGGTGGATGGAGAAATAATCTCATTTTGTCCTATTCTTCATATTCTGCAAGGTACAGTGTTAATAAAACATTTTCAATAAACAAACTAACCAACCGTAAGTTGCTGCTTTTAATATAAGACACAAAGTCTCTGTATGATTTTTCCAGATTCTGCACCTGATTAATGACATACCACTTTGGCTGAATTTATGTTCGGGGAAAGTGCAGGGTGTACTTCCTTCACAAACAGAAACAATATGTGCAGGCTCCTTCTCTTACCTGCACCATGTGCCCAAGAGAGGAGGAGGAGGAGGAGGAGGAGGAGGAGCAGAAGGGAAGCCTCTGGATTGTGCTGGGTGCTCGGCCGAGGGGGAGCCAGGGTGGCCAGGATCTGTGGACAGAGGATCTATTTAGTTTTATTTATTTAAATTTTACCCTCCTGCATCTGAACTCTGATGGAAGCTATTCCACTTCAATCCAATAATAAATTTAAAATGCACAAACCATACAAGTTGCTGGAGAAATGGAATTTTTGTTCACAGCAAAGACAGCTAAAGTCATCAAACCTGTTGGAATTTTATACGTCAAAAAAATTCTGATTGTATCAGAAGGCAGCATAAGTTCAGGATAAAGTATTTAAAGAAATCTGTTATGATCAGGATATTGATAATTTCACAATAATATCCTTAGCAGTGATAAAACAACATTCGCCGCTAGCTAATAAATTGTTATTTGTATATTATTATTGTATATTAATTGTACTTGAATTAGCATATACAGCGTATTGAAGGTGAAAACCGAGGCATTGACACAAAACTCAAGTATAAGTTTATGCAGCCAGCACAAGACCCTAAAAACATCCTAATTTTTTTTTTAAAGAAAAACCAGTCTCCATATTTAATGCTTATATGCATCAACAGCAAAGATATCTGGAATGATAAATGCTCTAACCATGATACTGACTTTAATATATGTGGTTTTCTCCAGCTCCCCATTCCCAGCTCCCCAGCTCCCAATTCTGATGCCTATTTCCAGCTGTGACTAAGAATTATGACCTTGCTACTTAATGTCCAGCCACAATAAGTGGAGAAAAACTACACCGGATCATGCCATACAATGTCCTGCAAAGCCACCTATAGTGGACAGGAAGAAACATGGTTGGAACTGCTGATGCAAAATGATGGACACAGAATCTAGTCATTATATTTGTCCACGACACAGAGAGAAGAATATCAGACCATCCAGGGTTTGCCCCAGCATGTCGCAGAGGACATCTCAAAGCAGAACGGCCAGAGGACAATGTCAGGTATGAGCATGTCCCATCTAACTGTGCTTCTGGTGAAGGACATGTCCATTCTTTCTTTCCAGGTTAACATGGAAACAGCAGCCCAACCTTGATCAAAGCAGACCCTGGTGTAAAAACGTCTGGGGTTCATAAACATCTTGCTCTGATACATCTTTTAGATCTCCATACTCAGGAGGATACAGTCTACCTGCAACGGAGCAAAGGGAGAAGACAATCTACAAAGAGGGAGGTTTCTGGGAAAATTCCATGGGCTGAAAGCCGGGGGGGGGGGGGAACCAAGGGCTTGCTTACACTGTTGGCCTAACTTTTAAATCAGTTTTTAATTGCATGAAAAGCTGTCCTCATCCCTTTTGATTACATCCTTCTATCGCCCTCAGAACTGCAGTATCTGAACACCTTATTAATAAAAGCTATTTTGGAAAATAAAACTCCTTCAGAATATATGAGGATTAACACTATATATAGACCACGATGGCTTAAAAGAGATTGTTATGGTCTATTGTGCAAATACATATTTACTAGAGCTTTTGAAATACAGATCATGCAAATATGTATTCAGGGACTTTTAAAAATGCAGATTATTGACCTGACAGATCATAAAGGCTCCTTTGAAACCATTCTGGGTTACAGTATCATGTAAATACTTATTTAGGCAATTTTTTAAAATCTTCACTAGTACAGTCAGTGCAAATCCTCATGAAAATAAATGTTTTTCTCACCTGACAGCAGCAGTTATTCTGAAAGCTAAATACCCCCTTCCCTCACATTTATAAAATCCAACCCCATCCTACATGGGGGTGGGAAAGCTGTGTTCGACGGGGTAGAACGTCACCTGTCAGTGAGGTGGTGACCACCCCGCAGCCACAGAATAAATTCTTTGTGCTTTACAGTTGCCTGATGAGCCCACGGTTGTATGTAGAGCTCCCTACCCCCAGCTGCTGGGGAGGACAATGGCCACATCCTGGGACAGCCCTGGACAACCCAGGAGAGCACCCACCTGGTCCTTGGCATGAATGGGTGCCCCACATCCTGGTGATGGGGCAGGATGGTCACAGCTCCCAGAGCAGAGATAGAGATGGTCTGGGCATCTGAGTGACCTGGGTCTGAAACAGAGCCAGGATAGGGGCAGTGGGAATGGCATTTGTCCTCTAAAAAAGCTCTGGTACATGCTACAGCTCACGTTTGAGGTGTTCAGGTGTTGTCTCTGAGTTGGGAAGATGGCCAGCAGTGCCTTGGCAAGTTCTTTCAGCTCCCCATGCATAAGAAATAACCCTTCTGTCCTCAGCAGGAGACTCTGTGTGCCGTTTCCAGAGGTCAGGGTGAGGTGTGACAGCAGTAGAGGATGGGAGTCTGTGCTCTCCAGCACCTTCCCCACGCTCACGGTGAGGGCAGGTCCTTGAAGCCTCTTGAGAAATGCAGGACCAGGTGGGGACACAGACAGCATCCCTAAACCTGGGTGCGGAAGAGTGGACTGACTGGAAAGCTTGTCCAGCAAACATCAGCCACAGACAGAAGAAGAAGGTAATGATAGGGGATGCTGGTTAAATATTTTATAACAAAAAGGGAAAAATGAGCATTCATCTTGCACAGGCCAGGCACAGCCAGTCAGGGAGGTGTAACTCCCAGCCACCACAGCACAGGCTGGATTTCAGCTGGTCGCTTTGGGGATGAAAACAGCACTTTTTATTAGCAATTTCCTGAACCAGTTGATATTCTCAGTTTTAGACAGATCTTTTATCATGCAATATTACATAAATAATATAATGGTATTTGTTAATTTGTATTCACGTGTACAGTTAAGAAAGCAAAAGCAACTGTTTATGTACACGGCCCAGTAGTACAATGGTTGTTATGTTTTGTTATGTGTTATAATAACACAGTCTTCCAAGAATTTGTGCATGTGTGTTAAACTGATTGTGCCAGGTGATTGTAATATTCCTGGAGCACAGACACTGCCTTGATGAATAGTGGTGTAAATGCTCCAGCAATTTTGCACATAAATGTGTCAGCTCTGGTCTACATAATGGAGAGAGGTCCTTTCATGGACTGGATAAAAGCGAGTTTATGAATCATGGAAAAACATGCTTCCCATAGAAAAAAGCATGTTCTGTGAATTTTCTTCGGAAAGTCCTCAAAAAAGCCCCTCAACCTGGAATGCAGCCAGAGCATTTTAGTGCTCTTTTGTCATTCTGATGGTCGGAGAGAGCTGTTCATGGTGATTAACAAGGGTGTGCGGGTTTGGGTCTTTTTAAGATCCAACTACAAACAAAAGGTAGTAAATTTAATTTTCATTAGGGTAGAATTACTGTTCTCTTACTACGAGCAGGAATACACATTAACAAAAACTCCTTGTTACTTTCCCTCTGCAGATCTGGCTTCTATTTTCCTCGGCTGTAGGAAGGTTTGACTTAACATTCACTATTCAACAAGGCACCATAAAATCTCCCGCAAGAAAATTTACTGTAGGTATATAGTAAATCACGTGCGGGGTGTGCACGCTCATTTACAAAACACAGACCCATTCCATTGTACGAGCAACAATTAAGGGGCGCACCTCGCGCACGCCCCATTTTTAATGTGATTTGCTGGCATTTGGAGCATTTCAGACAATAAAAGTATCTCGCGGTGTTGTAAGCAGAGCCACGCAGGAAAAGCAAAGTTGAAGACAGAATTTGCACAACTGGTTTTCCATACGAAAATATTTTGGGGAGTTCTGAAATGGACTTCTGCCAATTTCACACTGCTGGGAGAGATCCCTTACTCCTGGTGGCAGAGGTAGGTTGGAGACAGCCACAGTTAGAGACTGTGGCCACCGATTCGGAAAGCAGTAGCCAGGCTTTGTTCCTCATCTGGACCCAGGCTCGTCAGCCCTTCCCACCTGAAAAATAGCCTGATGTCCACTGGGAACCTTAAAGCTGTTATAAAGTTACTCCTCTGAACACTGCAAACTTTGCGGTGCAAACATCTCTGCGTTGGGCTAAATAAACCAACAAAGTCTATTTTCCGTTTGTGCACGGATGCTGCAAAGCTGAACTGGGGCAGCTGGGTTAAATTATCTTTAGTTTCCAATTCATTCTACATATCATGCCAGGGGCAAGCACTGTTCTTGCTTGTTTTGACAACAAACTCCTGTCCCAGTGGGAGCTTTACTGAAAGGTGTGTAAGAGGGAGTCAAAGACCACCTTTGGGTTTGGCTGGAATTTCTCTGTTGCACCCACTGTCCTTTTACTGTTGGGTTAGGAGAGAGAAAGGATTTTGTGTCTTGATCCCCTCATCTCACATAGAGAAGAGAATTTCAGGAACCAAACCACAAAAGTGTAATAAACCCCACCTGCCATTTGGGTGGCAATGGGAAGCAGAGGGAGGAAGAACCCTGCTTCAGCAGGGATGGACACTGATGTCCCTGGAAACCCTGAGCCCAGCCCCATGTGCCCGACCTGCTCCTGGGGCTCCAACAGCCTAATCACAAACTAGCCTAATCACAATGCTGTCCCAGGTCACCATCCACTGGGCAAACCCACCCCAGCAGCTAGAATTAGGGGATTGGTGGAAAACTGATACCTCTGCAGGGCCATGAACAGAGGAGCACACCTGAGGTAACCATGAACCCCCAGGGAGTGCTGGGGGACGTGAGAAGCTGGTTACTGCGAAGACAAGTGACTGTGAAATCCTGTTTTATTCTTCCTGCAATAAAAACGTGTGAGTTCTTCAAGGAACTGTTGGTGGGGCTGTCTGGTGTCCCACAAGTGGGGCCAGGATGGCTCGGGAGCCCTGTGGCCCCCAACGCTCCAGTCCCACGGCCACATGGCATTTCCTAAAACTACAGGAGGGTTTTCACGAGCTGGGAAGGCTCCTGCTTCGTGCCTTTGCGAGCCAGTTCTGGTCGCCACAAGGGGGTCTTGTGTCAATACCCTCAGCTTTGCTATCCATATTTTGCACGTGGATATTCAGTCGTGACGTGGATAGAAGCAGAGGAAATGCATACTCTTCGTGGTATGCAATGGTAATAAAGATAATTCGTTTATGTTTTAACTTGTGTGGCTGGGCTGCTCTTTGTGTTTTAGTAGACTGGCTGCTGACCTCCATAGGAAGCTGCGTTTGGGCAGTGGTGAAATACTCTTTTCAGGATGCAGGGCTCCACAAGGATGTTCAGGCATCCGTCAGCCTTCCCTGCCTGCCTTTTGATCTTCCTTTCTGTACCTCATCACTGCAAACCGTTTACATTGTGTTACCTCAGTGCTTAACTAAGGAGTGTATATTGAAATTTCACCAGGGAAAAACCAAAATAATTTAACAATTCTATTAGATTACTTCACAAAAACCTGGTTAAATCAACACTTCTTTATGGTCTTATTCTCCTTCAGCTGAACTCAGTGAATTCCCTTTCATTAAGGTCAATGGTATAGAATCAAGCCCTTACAGACGAAATACAAAAACCTCATGTCTTTGAGGCTGAATGTGTTTGTTAAGAGACCGGATGCAGAAATTCATACAAATCTGGTTAACTTCACATTCATCAATTATTGATTTCTTTTAGATTAGTGAGAAGCAAACAAAAGTTACTGAAAGTGTAACCCAAGCACCAGAAAAGTATAAATTCACATTTTTAATTTATACAGCACAGCTTCTGAAAAATTCCTCATCCCAACCCTTGCATCAAATGTGTCCATTTTCCTTACAAGTTTGATATCAAATAACCTTGGAGGTTTCACACAATGCAGAGGAACCCCAGAAAATAATAAAGGTATTTTGTGAAATACTGCTTAGTCTCTGGGATAAACCTGGAGCACTGACTTGTATAGCTAGAGGCTTATTTTTAGATCCTCCAGAGAATATGTGTGAAAAGGGAGAGAGAAAGAAAGAGAGAGAGAAAAAGAACAATTTAAATCATCATAACTTCATAAAGCAGATTTTTTTGGTAAGATTATTTGATAAAACGGAGCTGAAAATATATTTACAATCAAAATGGGTTTATTGTGATCTTAAAGCCTTAGCCTAAAAAAAAAAAAAAAAGTGTTTGCTTTGCATTAGCTCCTCCAAGAGGCCAAAACTGTTAAAAAAAAAATAAAATAAAAGGTTAATGAATGTGCCCATTTTAACTAAGTTACTGGAATGGCCAGTCAAAAACCAGACTCTCCTTTGGGATCAGGATGGCTGCCTCAGAAAGGGGCCTAAAAGAACCCCCCAGCCCCAATGCTCCGTCTGTGGTGGCCCCAGCCTGGCCACGGGGGCTTCAGCAAAATGTATGTGCAAGGCCAGCCTTTCCCTTTCCCTTTCCCTTTCCCTTTCCCTTTCCCTTTCCCTCCTTTCCCTCCTCCTTTCTACTTTCCTTTCCCCTTTTTCTTTTACTCTTTCTTTTTCTTTCTCCTTTCCTTTCTTTCCTTACTCTTTTCCTTTCCTTTCTTCTGTTGCCTTTGCAGAAGGTGAGGCCTTTGCAGAAGGGCCAGGAGCGAGTGGGCTGGGTGGGAAAGGAAGTATATTTTACAGCACTTTCATTACTCAACTTGATGAGAGCTAATAAAAATTCTTAATTGAAAATAAGTACCTTAATGACAATATCATAATCAGGAGTTATATTTCCTATTTATTTCAGTATAAAATACCTTGCTTTCTGAACGAATCACAGCAAATTATTTGGAACAGTTTTACTTATTGGCTAACACATTAGAAAGATAGTAAATACAGTTTTAAGTGGAATCACCTGCAGTAGCTTTTTCACTGCAACTTTCCTTTCTCTTGCTAAAAACGGTATTAGATAGTCTCCTAATTGTTATTGAAACATATACGGTCACTTTCCCATATCTTTATTTGGATTTTCTGCTGTGGAGTCAGCATTTAATCCAACCATTTGTGACATGGTTAACACCCACAATCATTTCCTGTTATGCCTCACGCTGACTATAGTGGGCTGCTGTATATTTTCCAACGCCCACTCTGCTGTCTTTACAATCAGATTATGCCATTAGACATAGACAATGAATCACTGTAATTGTTCTAATATGGCCAAACGGACAGCAAGCATTAACCCTTTCTCAGGACTTTATACTTGATTCTGTATGGACCTGTGGTTACAAGGTGCTAAAAGCCTTTGGGGTTTTATACTCTGGGATGGTACATTTTAGTTAATAACATAATATTTAAAGTGCTTGATTGGGTTTCTCTAGCAGGAACGAGGAGTCTAACCAAAGACGAAGAAGAAACAATTTATAAAGATAAAAAATGTAAATAAATGGTTTAAATCACAAGAATTCCTAGAACGGATTTTTGAAGAAAATGGCTTCAAGAAGACAACATTTGTGCATTCTGGGCCAGACAAGAAGACAGTTTTGTGCTTTCCAAGAGTTTTGTTTAGGATGAAATGAAGGCAGAAAGCCAAGCATACAGTCTACGTATCACAGCAAGCTACAGTGCTCTTTAATGACCCTACACATACATTTGTGTTGACATACTCCAAAAATACTTCAAGGATGCATCTTCCCAACACCCTTTCATTGAAATGATTGCAGTAAATCATCTACTGATCATGGCAACACTACCCTTTTAAAGTGAGTAGAAGACTAATTGGAAATAAAAAATCTAATAACATTGGAAATGCCATTCCTACAGAGGTCTGGAGATTTTTGCAAATAATTTGTTTAGGCCCCAAACTAACCACCATTAAATGAAGGAAAGTCTCTATGCAGACACCTTTTGACATTAATTTAGGCTGGTAATGTATCGGATTAGGGTTTAATATGAAATTCTGACTTGGGTAATTAAAATCTTATTACTTAAGTGGATATTCTCACTTTAATGTGGATACAGGGAATCAGCTTGAACTCCTCTACCCTTAGTCAATAGTAAGGAGTGAACCTAAAGCAAGAGGAGAGGGATGAGATCAGGCACTGTGGATGCGGGGCCCGTCTCCCCTCCAGATTTCACAGCAGCTGAGGATATGCAACCACCTCTGAAATGTTTCTTTCATCTACCCATTTCTTCATAGACTATGGAAAAAGCAGTTTCTTGAACCAAGTATGCTGGGTATAAGCAAATCCAGGAGAGAATAGGATGTTTCATCAAAACTCATTGCGGTTTTTGGTGGGGGTTTTTGTTTTGTTTGTGATGTTTTGGTTTTTTACATTGAGAACTCTGCAAAATTCCTGAGGGGAAAACAAACAAACAACTCAAAACAACTAAAAATCCCAACTTACTCACTAAGTATAGGGAAAATAACACCTGCCCCCAAAATAAGGAAAATCTAAGCAAAAATGTAACCAAAAAAACATGAAATTCCGGTGCCATCTATGGGAAATATAGATATGTATATAATTAGGGGAGGAACTCATGCAGAAAACAGAATTATTTTAAAGCCAAGAGGAGTCTTGGAAAAAAGTAATGTAGTAAGGAAAGCTTTAAGTATCGAGTTCAGGTAAATGCAGAAGACATGCAAGAGAAATATCTTGATAGTTCAGAACTAAGCAAAAACTCAGTCCCAGTAGAGGATGGAGGAGCCATTGCCAAGATCCCAACGGAGCTGGTGGGAAACCCTGGTTTTGGTACCCATAATCCCATGGCAGAACATATGCTATTGAACTACACAGCCCAGTTTTGGACCAAAGCTGGATTGTTGATGGGCAGCATGCCCTTTCCAGCTGGGTTTTGACGGTTGGCACTGGTACTCATTATAGACCAAATCCGCAACAGAGCCAAGGTCTCAATCTACTGCCATTGAGTTCCCACCACAAGAAACACGGGAGGGGATCCAAACCATGTGGTCCTGCACAGGACCTTTGGGCCTGAGCTCTCAAATTCTGTATATTTTAATGAGAATGTGTATGAGCAAGATATGACTAAGGGCTGAGGAATCCAGCCTGCTATATGTAACGTGCTTTAGGACCTTTTGGGATGAAGCTGCTTTATAAACGCCAGATACAGCACCATTACTTTCACTTCAGCTTTTATAACTTTGGCAAAATTGCTCCTGTCAGGATGAAACTTGGCCTGCTTTTCCTGGGCTTGGGAGGGAACATTTTCTTTTTTTTTTTTTTTCCCCAAATATGAAGAATCTGGTTTGGCTGAATTTCAGTTCATTTAATGCAAAAAAGTTGAAAACATTTGACACTAAGACCTTTTTCTGAACTCAGCTCAAGACAGCTTTGTCTTTAAATACCAAATTTGGCAAGCTCTTGCTCGGCTCTTTTCTGCAAGGTGTTCCAAAAAAGCCTCCATTCTCCTTCATTTCTTGGTAACATATATATCCCACTTGCCATTCTTAATCTAGTTTCTTAAATAATTCACTACTGTTGGTACATAAGGTACTTTTATACTTCAGACTGAACAACATTTATTTCAATTTGCTTAAATCATATTTGAAAATCAGTTTGCAAGCACGGTACCACATCATCATCCAGTGTTGTGTCTAATCACAGAGTGCATTGTCATTTCACTTGATCCAAAGATTTTTGAAGTTAATTATAAGACTCCATTTGACTGCATTCAGCTGATAACACATGTGAAATGGAGCAAAGTTTTTTGAAAAACAGAAGAGTTGCTAAATTTTCTGGATTCCTCAACTCATTGTTACAGGAAAATTCATTTTGGAAAGAAGAGAGAATTTTAAACAACTTCATACACACACATATATAAACCTTCTTGGGAAGGCAATGAACTATCTACTGATAAGTAGAGAAACACTGAACATGTGGGGACTGAACCACTTCATGTCTGCTCAACAATACTCGTCAGATCATTTTGAGGAGGACTCATAGCAAACATGACATTGTGCACATATTTTTTTTCCATGCTACAGTGGCGTATGACCAGTAAAACTGCTGAAGTGGCAATTGCTGCTCTAAATACTGGTTTTCCCATCTCAGGGCTTTGGCAATACCCATGGAATTGCTGGGAGGGCAGCCCAAAGCCCTCAGCCAGGACCAAGGCAGGAGAAGATTCACAGGGATGAAGCAAGCAGAGAGCAGAAGGGAAGGAAGGAAGGAGTTGGTGGACAAAAACCCAACAAAATGGTATTTTGGGGAGAGAACAAGAAACCTTGGATTTTCTGGCATGTTTACTGTAACTAAATAGACTTCTGGCATCTCTAACTGGCTCTCACACGGCTTATTGAGATAGAAAAGCTGCTTCAGGAAACTGGAATATATGTATTTTTTTCCTCCCTTCTTGATTTTGTGTTAAGGATATAGAGTGACTGTGTAAGAATCACCTTAGTAAAGTTGTGAATGATTTATGACATGAACAGTCCCAGAAAAGTGCGGGGAGCAAAGGCAGGAGGTGCTGTGCTGGTTTCTGTACTGACAGCTCAGTCAGAAAAGTCCATTAAGTTTAGGCACTCCAAAAGAATAAAATTTCCCTGACACTCTGGCATTTTAGCTCATTTTACAGGAGTCCTCTGCAATGAGACCCTTCTCTCGGTGCATTAGACAATGTCTGTCCTTTTCTCCTCATGGTGCACCCACTGGTGAGCCACATCCTCAGCTAACGCAACCTGCTGTTTTTCAGTCTTTACAGCACTTTTAAACACAGTAAATGGTGAATTCTTTCCATCTTATCTTTAAGTTAATTCTCAGTTCTTCTGAAGCGGCTGCTAAACATCATGTCTTTGCTCTTATTACTAATGCAGGACATGAGCAAACACAGAAAAGAGTGCCAGAGCCAGAAGAGATCACTTGGTAGAACTGCTCATTCCGGAGGACTTCCACATCTCTCCAACATTTTCAACCCACACAATAACGGTAAAACATTTCACTGACATACCTACATTTACATCTGGTTACACACTGTACTGCTGCAGAAATACTGCCAATTTTAATATAATAGTTCAGAGCCAGCACATAGAGTGTGGTTGTCTCCTTTTCTCCATGGTGCAATTGTCCTTGCCAGCTCCTTGTCCAACAGCTATGGTCAGCAATAACCACAGCATGGACCCTTCTGCCAGGGCTGAACTTCTGCCCACTCCATCAAAGGGGACTCAAAGGACCATGCTTTGCACACACATTAAAATCCCACAAAGAGTCAAAGGGGACAGTGGACATTTAGTTCCCATGTGCACAGACCTCACACCAAATATTTTCCTTGTGGGGTCTTTTCTGGCCTTGCACATGGCTCACAGCAGTACCAGCTTTCACTTTTATAGCACATTTCTTGTGCAAATGCACATGGCTGATGGCTGAGAAGCTTTGGCGTGATCCTGCCCTGGATCAGGGCAATGTCACTGCAGTGGGTCATTCTTGAGAGTGACTTTATCTGTACAGGAATTCACGGCACCCCATCCATAGCACCACATCCAGGAGCCAGCAACGAAGAGGAGCTCTGGTCCACAGCACATGTTAGTTTACAGGTCCCTGGCAGGTCATCTCATGTGTTTTGGAGATGGAGCTGAGGACTTAAGGTAAGTGTCTGGAGAGAAGAGGAGATGAACACACTAAAATGCTCAACTTCAATTAATCTTCAGGGTTTGAAATTTTCAGCACAGGCAGAAGAGGTATTGATGCTGGGCTGTTTGGAGTACACAGCCCACTCAATGGGATGAGTGTGGGGCAAAGAAAACACATTTTCTTTCAGCCAGGATGAAAGAATTGTGGCCAGTGGCACACAATCCACCCGTGTCCCAAAATGAACGTTCCCTTCTGCTGGTACCACTTCCTAACACCACTGACCGTACCTGAGAGAATAGGAAGGACAAAGGGAAGCTTGTCCTGGCAGATTAGTAAAGCCCATTTTCAGACGGCGAGGAGACCAGTGTGAAAAGGCCAGTGTGTAGAGAAAGAGCCATCACATTTTTCCTTTGTGAAAACAAAAAAAAATCAGATTGTGCATTAACCACTTCACAGCAACGGAAGAAACATGCAAGAGTTAAAACTTGAAGAGAAATGAGACAAAGGAAAGCTTTCAAACATTGAATAAAAGGCTCCTTATATTCTATCTGCTTGTGTTTCCTGATATGTGCATGCATTGCATCTTTAGGGAAAGAGGAGTTATTTTCTTAGATTCCTGTAAAAACTTCTATTTTATAATTAATAAAATAAAATGAAAAGAAAAGGTCAATCACCATCATCACGAGAAACAAGACATGCTTGTGATTTTCAAATCTGCTGAGTTTAAGTATCTTTTCTAGTGTATAGCTGGTATTAAGGGAATATTTTTTTACCTTTTATTCAGAGTTGAGTTGCAGAGGTCATGGTAAACCGGAGCTAGGGCTATTCAAAGTTATGTTCATGCTTATAAACTATCTTGACTGCTATAGGCTCTGATATTTTCTTTAGAGACAAAACATACCCTCACACTCACTCTTCAGTATGTAGCTGAGCGATCTCAGGAGTCCGAGCTTTGTTTTTCTTTTAATTTTATTTGAAACTCTTCCAAATCCTGGAAGGGTTTCAAATCAGAGAGGGATCTTACCCAAGGACTCATTTTTAAAGCAAAGTCGTGTAAAGCAACGCTCTCTTTTCTGGGCTTTATGTAAATGTTAAGCTCACCCACCATCTATGCAGTAACGCACGCCCTCGCCTCTGTCTCTGCAGTGGGTTCCCCATAAGGACCTTCACGGGCAGCTGATTGTCCCATGGCCCCTTCTGCTTCACAACCACATCATTCTCACTGGGAATGCCTGGTTAGTCCAGAAATAACACCACTTTGATACCCTTCTCTAGCATCTTACAGAAACTGCTTTTCCAAGGCAAAATAATGGGGAAAGAAGCAGCGAGGAGGACAGTTCGTGCACTACAGCAGAAATGATAATATCTCCCAGATATTCTGACAATGCAGTTGACTGAATTTTTTGCCCCATCTTCTAATGTTGATTACACTATTGGATTCTATATTAAATGTCATAGCTTGATGAGTAAAATTAAAATGAATATTTTTGAAATCTGTTATATATTATATCCTACCGGATAGTATATTAGAACTTAAAATATACTAATAGATATAATATCATATCCTAAAGGACGTCTGAAATCTGGGGTTTCTTTTAAATCAGGCTAGTTATGATTCTCTTACATCCTAATGTCCCATTCCCTGAGCATCCATAGGACTTGCATCCCCAGGCTGTTCCCTTGTCCCCTGCTGGCTAACCCCAGGACCTGACACGCGATGCACCACCAGTCCCTCACCACAATGCTCTGCCCCAGTAACACCCACTGGACTTTCTGGTGAGCCATGTGGTGGGCTTGGCTTGCCACTGTGGTGACGGGGATGGGGAAATGGAGCTGTAAAACAGATCCTCTAACAGGATCTCCAGGCTCTGCTTACAAATGCTCTGGACCACAACACACCGGACTGTTTTCCTACAGCACTGTCATCCCACTTTACAATACTTTACCCACTTTATGTAACAAATATAACAGCAGAGCAGCATACTGGCAGAGAGGGAGAGAAACAAAATGATTTAATACTGTCAAACTAGAGCACTGTCATCAGATGAGAGATGAGAAGGGAGAAGGTCAATAGCAAAGGTACAACAACTGCACTACTGAAATACTTTGGGCCATTCCTGTATGATACATGTTGTTTCACAAGGGGGGAGTGGGGGCAATGTGTGCAAGAAGACCATTGGAAAGGAAAAAAAAAACCATCAGGAAAAGATCAATGCTTGACTGAGCTATTTTATTAAATTCCCCCTGGATTTAGTCTGAGACTTAAGGCATGATACGATCAGAGCAGATTGCCTTGGGTTATTCCACTCTGAAGTTGTCCATATATCTGACATTGGTCATGACATATTTAATTTGAACTGGAAGTTCAGATTTAATGGTTGAATTCAAGTGGAACGAGAAGCACATAACCAAGTCGGGACTTACTGTCCATGACTATTGCTGCTAACCTCTCTCACAAGGTATTATTAGTGTGTGTGGGACCTGGAAAGAGCTCTGTACTCTCAGAACAACCTTGGCTATAGGGTGAGAATCCCATTAGCAAGTAGCAGGACCCAAAGTGGATTCCAGAAGTGAAGTTACCCTGCTGAAAATGGTATGTTTTGAAGGATTGAGGTGAACCCTTGGTTTCTACAAAGCCAACAGGAATTTTACTACTGACTGTAATAGAGGGAGCTTGCATCCTGGATATAAAATCTCTATGAAAAACAGAACCATCTTCTGAGTATTTTTTTTTAAATTTGGTGACCATAAGAAAAAAAAAATTAGTTGACAACCATCTGCAGAATGAGGTACCCATTTCTCTACTTGAGGTGTTTGCATTTCATATACGGTCACCTGTATTGTATGGTTCAAGGCAAGAAAAGGGAATGCATCCCTCCCTGCCTGTCCAGCCATAGGCAGGGACATGATCAGAAGGGAAAAGTACCCTGGTGAAGAAAAATCACATCTGAAGGTTTGTGCTTTCACAGCAGATTCCATTGGCATCCCTCCATCTTCCTTTTGCTGTCTGCAACCCCTCCACTTGGTCTCCCATCCCACTGTCTCCACCTCACCATGTCTCCACATCGCTGGTGGTGCCCTGAGAAGAACATGGGTCTGCTCCCACCTCCTGTAAACTTGGAACTGCTTATCCAAAGGCTTCTCAAGAGTTGTGGTCTGCAGATGGCACTGAGACCCAAGAGCTCTTTCCCATGGCAGACCCTTTGCTTCCCCCCACAGGGGATAATGCGGGGAACACAAGGCTGGCAGCCCCCACACCTGCAGACCCACACACCACTGATGGCCCCTCCATGCATCTCCCTCAAGTGTTACTTAGAGTTTTGGACAGCATCATTAATCTGAGAGGCACTTATGGAGATATATTGGTATCCACCTGATTATTGAGGTCGTTTTCTCCTCCCATATGATTCATTGTGAGGGAATTAGGGAAAAATGTAAAAAGTATGCTGATGTAATGGTGCATTTTTCAGAAGCTCATTCATTGTCTTCACCTTGAGCTTTCACATGGGCTAAAGTTGCAAAGCAAACAATAGGAAATCTTCCTTTAGAATTTGTTCTAAAGGAAAAAAAATAAAAAATAAGAACGCCTTTATAGCATACCTCAGCTCTGACTTATCAAACGCAAGGTGTTTGTTAGATGCAACAGGTTCCTTCCTACGAAGCAGTGTTCTTACATTCCTCACACCCCCTGTAGGCTTTGAAATCAGTGTTCAAAGTGGACTTTCTGAATTCATGAAAACCCACAGGTCTATAATACATCCCTAATGGAAGTCAAACATGACACCCTAGAGATAAAACACAGTGGCCTTACCCTCTGTTCACAGTAGGTGTCTGTGTATAATAAATATTTTATTTTACTACAAAAACAAATAACTAAACATACCCCCTGTGTTTGTTCTGAACTCTACAGTAGCTTTTGTGAGTTTACTATATTTCAAAGCTGAGGTAGGAAACCACAAAGTCACGCCAGTTATATTGCATGCTTGCAGGAGGCAAGCCAGCTATGCTTACAGTCCCACCAAGCTCCTGCAACCCAGGTGGCTCTGACACTCTGGGAGAGGGCCCATGAGGAGCCTGGCTTCAGGGTGGAAAGCCCACCAGGCACAGCCCCACCTTACAAGCAAGACATAAAACCAAAACAAACCCTGTTGGTATCGCTACTTTTTGTGTTAGGTGATGGTCCTGCAGGACCTCAGTTAAACTGGGGCATGTGCTGCATTCTGCTGCAGGATCTAGAGCACCTTCACTCAAAGTGGGACACCCAAAATACACAGATGAGTTGACATCAAAGGGGAACCACAGTGGCTCCTCTAAGCTCTTGATTCTACTTATGGCTATTGCACTTCTCCACTACTGCCTCATTTCTTAGGATATTTGCTCTAAGAGAAGTAAATTCAGGCTGAAATATCCCCTCCTTTTTTTTCCCCCATCTTCAGGAGTTCTTCAGCTGTGGGCCTACAGTTCTGGAGAACCTCATTAGCTCCAGAAAACTGTGGGAGGAGAAGACTGATAGAAAGGAGAGCCATGGCACGCAGTAGGGCTCCACAGTGTGGGCTGTGTCCCTCACCACAGACCAGGTGGCATCACCAAGGCTGGTAGCAGCCTCTCCCCAGCTCAACCTCATTAGACAAAGGTACTACTAAATTAGATTTAGTAGTACAAAGCACATTTGCTGCAAGATTATCGGTAATATTCACCTTCCCAAGGTGTTCATGGCACTCCTCTGGCTCTGAGGATGCAGACTTACCTGTTGCCCTGTCTGGGCACACACAGTGGCCACACACATGAGTAGGGGACCCTCCTGGCCCAGCCTTAGCTCAGATGGCAACCCTTCAACTGAACCTGGAGGATGCTTCAGCCGTAGCATTGCGATTTCTCTTGTCTCACAGAACCACGCATCCTCAGACACTTTTCCATCAAGAGCCTAATGCCTGTTAATAAGAGAAATGTGATGCTTCTATTGAATGTAGGTTAGGTTATGAGACATCATTCTTATTTCAAGGGCAGTGTCGAACCACCCAACTTTTAAATACGTATATATATATAAAGGAAACGGAGAAAAGCTATCGTAAATGTGCGGTTCCTGATGAATCACTGAGTTCTGACAGCTTTACACAGATATAACTGCACCCGGCCAATTTCTCAGCTGGTGTAAACTGGCATCCATCCATGGACTGTAATGAAGACAGGCCAATTTACACCAGCCAGCTGACCCATTTTTATTGATTTTAAATGATTTACATCAGGTTTAAGATGGAGTAATACATTGTTGAATCAGGCCCACAAAGTGTGTGCCCTAACCTTACATTATCAGGGAATTCAAAATTAGGATTTCTTGGTCTATCATTATTTCATGCTTTTACATCTATCAAAAGTGAGCTTTTCTAAGTGCTGCGCTGTGAGGGTGTCATTATCTAGACACAATAATAAGAGATTCAGGCACTGTAAAAAACCTTAAACCTTGACTTGTGGATTTATACAAGACATTTAATGTTATTTTAACACAGTATTTGGTATGTACTTTTATATGTTTCAGTGGCTTATATCATCATTCTTACTATACTAAAACTTACACGTCCTTTTTCTTAAAAAATATCCTTGTGTAAATTTTTTGTAAGCTCTAGGTTTATTTTATGACCCATAAACTTTGACAATATATTAAAATCTTGGAGGAATTTAATATCAGTAGAAGATTATCTTAAAAAATCATTTCTCTGTGTTATAGAGACTTAGACATATCTAGTATGTTAAAAGGTTTAATAGCTGTTTGTAAATTTTACTGCAACTGTCAATAACTTCATAATATATTGAGCCAGTTAACAGGTCAACGGAAAATATTTATAACTTGCTATAAACTGTTTACCCAAGAATAAACTTAATTTCTAATGATAATGAAACATAAAAGTCAATGAATATTAATTTTCATATTTTATCCTAATTTAAACCCATTTTACCGTTTGCTGTAAACACTGTCTGAGCAGAGGTAAATGGTACTGCTTAAAAAAAGAGCAAAAATCTCTGTAAGCATGATCAGTGATGGGACTTTACATCATCCTGGAAGGAGAAGGAAGGTTTTCCTTTCTGATAAAGTAATTTTAGATATCACCTACTCCTCTGTGTATCTTTTTCAAGATAGAATTTTGACATTTGAAATTTTTTCACATCTAAATCATGTAGGGGCAAATTATGAAACCCCCTTATTGCCATTATGCCACCTTCCAGGCTTCCTAGTTGCATCACGTCGTAGCTTATTTTAGCTGTTTTGCAGGGACCAATGGTCAAATCTGACCAGGATTCAGCATGTTCCTGCTCGTTCCCCAGCAACCTGTCGCTGGGGACTCTGCTCAGCTCCAAACATCCTTTTCTTGCACCTCTGTCACATGGCCACAGTCACAAGCCTTCATACAAGTGAGGGCTGGCAGTGGTTTTCACATTATAAAGTTGACAAAATTCACCCAATTAATTTTTTATATTTATTATTAGGCTTTATTAATCTAGTATTTTATTAATAGAATTTTTTAATATTTAATGCCAAATTTTTATATGTAATACTAAGACTTATTAATCTACTAAATTTTATTAATAGAATTTTTGTAACTTCGGGTTTTTCCCCCCCTCCAGATCAATTATGTAATTGTGAAAATATTGCAACACCAGGCTGAAAAACAGACAATCCATCCTCTCAGAGCAGGGATGCACAAGGACAGCACTCACCCATTCCTCCTCATTCCCCACCAAAGCGTAAGCACTGTGGCTTTATTTCTTCTCTGTTCGTGCCCACTGGGGTGGCTGCAGACAGACCTGAGATCGCACAGCCTCACCTCCATTCCTAATGAGCCCTAATTATACTTTATTTGTGTTTTCAGACGCGATTCAATAGCGCGACTCCCCGGTTAAGAAACTCTTCTGCAGTTGCATATTCCTGAGGCACCTTATGGGATGCCATTCTGTGTATAATCTGATATTTTTCCCCCTCCAAATTAGTAACACAGTCACATAGCAAATTGGAATATGCATGTAGCTTCAACACTGATATGGCGTTGCCTTCTACTCTTCCTGACACTTTTGATGTTGTTCCCTTTCATCGTCGTCACCGTCCTGCTTCTGCAGCAGACTTCACATCTAAGGCCTTGTGCAGGGCATAATTAGAGGCTGCAGGACCAAGACATGAAGGTTGGGCTCTTGTTTTTCAGACAGCAGCTTGGGAAAAGGGCAACTGGCCCCTCAGTGGTCACTGCATGGATGGGGCAACTGCTCACCCCAAAGGGATACCCTGGGCTGCCCAGACCTCTCACTGCACCTTGGCTTGGCCACCCGGTCACCAGTGGGATGAACTGGTTTGTTAAAGCAAAGGAAACAGTCCCAAAAGCAGTGAGGTTCCTTCTCACCATATCCCATCTCAGGCCTCTCCCATGTTGGGCTGGGGAAGGGAAGAGGCACAGAGGTCCCGTGCTCTGTTGAGACAGTCAAGGAAAGCTCCTGCTTAGGTCTAACTCTTACAAACCAACAACATGACTTGCCATCTTCTCCTGAACAAGGATATAAATACAGGTTTGTGTATAATAAACTCTTTGCCCTGCATTGCACTGTATCTAGAGCCCCTGTGTCCTTTCCCATTTGGAAAGACATTTTGCTTATAAATTACATAGTTTCATTACAGTGCGGTAAAACCAAGTAGTTTTCTGTTTGCTGTTGCATACGTGGCATCTTAATAACCAGAGCTCTTCAACAAGAATAACCATTTATCTCAGAAAAGCACTGAAGAAACAGGATTTTGTTCAGCAAAATTCAACAGGAATCGCTGAAGAAACAGCAATTGTGTAGTTGGCTGATGGAATCCTGTTTGTTTTTCTGGAAAGGGTTGGTATTTGGGAAAAACTTCTTTTTGCAAGAGAACACGTGTACCTACCCAACAAATATTCTTTTAGTGTGAAGGAGGGACACCACCAGCCCTTCCCAGCTGACAAACCCTTGGAGAGCAGATCCCCAAGAGCCAATGGAGTTGGAGCAGCTTTGAGCCCATTTATTCTCCAACTGCAAGGCGATGTGGGCAGCTGTGGACAAACTTCATCCTCTATAACCCTTCTTTATTCCTACACTGTACTTTGCAGGAGCACAGCAATGATCTGGGGGCTCCCTGCCTTTTGGGTGTCACAAGGCATATCCCAGTGCTTAGCCATTAGGTTGCATTTTGCCTGTTTGGTGTCAAAGGGGCTTGGCAGCTCCAGAAGTTGCTGCCGTCTATAACCCCGCTGCAGACCCTTGTTGGGCATCCTGGACTCACCTGGGAAATGTCAGATTTCAGTGTTCTAAAGAGAAAAGGCTGTTGCCACTACTATCAATAGAATAACAGTATTCAGTACTGTATTCCACAGCTGTGTATTTACTCAAAACACTACACTATAAAATAACAAAGTTCTGAAACAAAAGGGACCTCATCCTGCTGCCACCCCACTGGGCACCACGCCGAGGGGGTCTCCAGCACGAGAGCAATTTTCTTAGAATACCTTATATTCTGCGAAATTAGGCACAGTCTATGTGTTAAGGAGGGAGCATCAGATCAGTGTTGGCTTTGAATTTCTTTGCTTTTGTCAGCCTCATTATTACAGCTCGAATGTTATTAAAATGCTGCTCTTCCTCTGTTAATAATCATTTCACTTCTCTATCTCTGCCACATGAACTCTAGAACACTGAAATGGGTTTTGTAGTTGCATGTTTTTTTCAAGTTCATTGATCAAACATTTGTACATTTTAATGTTATAAATAATTGAAGAGCCTTCATTTTTCAGTGTTAAAATTAAGTTTTCTGTTCTGCCTTTTAAAACTAGAACAAGGGGAAGTGTAATTTAAGCCATGAAAAGGCTGCAAAATATGTGAAACTCTCTGTAACCCTTTTCTCTGAGACTCTCCTCATTTTACTTTGATTCTTGCAAAGACTGAAGTGTGTACAGCCAGCCCTTGACAGGCTCCTCCAGCAGGTTACTAGCTAGAGGAGTTCACCTATTTTCAGAGAAGGCTTTAAACGTGGGATGGGTACAAGGAGACTGTTTGAAGCCACCCAGCAGGTTTGGGAAGGGTGGGGGCAGGAAGTAGTTGGGGGAGGCGGGTGAGATGGAGCCAGACAGGAATGTTCAGATGAAGGACAGCAGTTTACATCTCAGTGCATATTACTCTTCCCTTCCTGATGCATTTGTTAAATAACAAGGAAAACCACTGAATGAATGAGCCCAGAATGCCCCAACATGCACAGAAATTGAAAGAGGAAAGCACACGGTTGCCTCTAGAAAGGAAAGGGAGAGCAAATGGAAACTCTGTTAACATCAGGTCCTATGAATACAGTGAAAAGCTCCCATTCCTGGTGGTCCCAGACCTTCCTGCTACACCAACAGTTTAAACCTACTGCTACAGAAAGGGTGGCAAGAGGGCTTGTCCCCATATTAGCCCTCAAATTGGGCTGAAACCAGACAGATAAGTATCCTGCAGCTTGTACAGATGATGCACAAACAGACAGCAAAATCTGTTTTTCTGTGGGTCTGTTTGCATGACAATTTGGTAATGTCAAGCATGAACCCTGAGGTCTTCCACTAAAGGTCTAAGTTTGACTCTAAACATAGGTCAAAGACAACCTCTCAAGTCGACCAAAGTTAATCATCAGTATTGGTGTACAAACTGCTGCTGGGTCAGATGCTGAAATGAATCAACATGGAGCAAGCCTAATATTTCCAGTTTTTGGATGAATATCACAAGCAGATTCTTATCCAAGACATATCGGAAGACACTCAGCCTCCTCCATTGAGAAGCCATGCTGGGAATTTTCCCGGGAAGGAGTTCCCAGGGGAGATGGCTGGGGCTTCCTGGCTCCAGACAGGATGGAGATGCTGTGGGAACAACAGATCCCAAATGCTGGTTCAATTAACTCTGCTCATGGACGCAGCCTCCAGGGTGTCTTCATGCCGATGGACACATCAATATGGTGGGACACATCAACAAGGACCTTCTGCCTGCCAGCAAATTTTATGCTGAACAAACATATACACAAGATAAGGCTCCCTGAAAGTTATGATGAAAACTATGAATCTTTACACTAAGAGTGGTAAACTGTGAAGACTGGATACTTCTCCATTCCGTAAATGCCATTTCACTCGCTATGAATTTTATGAAAATTGCGTTGAGTGAAACAGAGATTTACTGAAAATGCTAAAAACTCTGTTGATGGAGCAAGCTACCCCTGACTATCACTCTGCCTGGATTCATTTCAAAGCAAGTGTTGCCAGAGCCACTGCGATGCTGAGGCTGGGCAATGGCACATGAAGGCAGAACCCTTTCCTCAATGGCAGCTTAAGAAAACGGGCAAAGATATCTCTGCATTAAACCCAGTTTGGCCTGAGCTGTGAGGCTCAGGGAAGTGTTCAGATACACATTGGCACAGGCTGTCCTAAATCCCCATCTCTAATTCCTGTTTCAGTGTAAAAGAAACATTTTACCCCAGTACAGAAGCCAGTTCTAGCTGTCCGTAGACTCATGCTGTGCCATGGGCATCAAAGTAAGAGCCAATGAGCAAATAACATATTTTAAAAAATAAAATTGCAATGCTAGGCTAATTGTGGTACCACACATGTTTTCAGAGAGATGTCTCCAGCTGTAAATTGGAGGGAGTGAAAGAGAAAGTAAATTAGAAGTCAGGAAATTCAGAAAACAAATACTTCATTCCCTTGCTATCAACCATAGCTTTGACTTCCTTTCTGCTTCCCCCATATAAAACAACAAGTGTTAAAAGAGTGAACAGAGGAAAAAAAAAATCAAAAGCACGTTGAACTGGGCTGAAATGGGAGGTAGCACAAGCTTCTGTTCTCAATATCATACTGTTAGCTCCAGGAGATCAGGAGGAAGGAAGACTTACCTCATCTCCCCAACAGAATAAAACTAAGAAATAACAGGGGGAAAAAAATTAAAAAAACCCCAAACTAACAACTTTCAGAAACACTCCCAGGTTGAGCGTGCATACAGCTTGGTCTTGCAAAATCCATCACAGTGTGCCCCATGTGCATTGCTGTCGTCATCCTCCTTGATGGGGGAATTTGGAGAATGTTCTTTATGCAGAAGTTGGGTCAACAGTGATGGCAGGAGTGGGGATCCTTTTGGCTCTGGTGCCAGTTTGCCCAGCAAGCATTTGCCCACGTACTGACACATCGTAAAGAACATTTTACAATTATTTCTTGGTGTTACTTAACGGAAAGGATTGCCTAGTGGTACATGGCATTATCACCCTCTCCAATGAGCACTCCAGCCCTCAATATTAATCTTGCTATTCTCCACATCTTCCAAGTCTTGGTCCACAGGAGAGTTTTCCGTTTTCCATTTTCCCTCTGCAGCAAGTGGCTTACTGGTGGGGATGGATTAAGACAAATACAAGCAACACTGCATGGTAAATTCTTCTTCTTTGTTCAACAGCTGTTTCGAATGTGTTAGAGGATCGAGTAAAACATTGCTTCCATATTCAAAAAGAGCTCAGCTTTTCCAAAAAGGTTTGGCTTCTCTGCAAGAAGTTCAGCTGCTGATATTCACTTATTTAATTCTTCGCCAAACATGCAGAATCTCTGACAACCATTTGTTTAAATTGCTTACACAACTTGCCATTTTAATCTTTTTTTCCTATTAATCTGTGACAAACCATGGAATTTAATATTTTTTACCATGACTAATGTATGAAATTTGTTAGCTTTGTCTGTAATTTACAGAGAGCCCTGAATAATTGAGCCTTTAAGTTTAAAGGCTTATATTTTGTTATTCTAGCTGTGAATACTCGTTCTGGTTTGAAGAACCTAAGGGGCTTTAGTAATGGGTGCCAATATAAAATGCCAAAACTGACCTTAGCCCTCCTGATTTTCCTCTGTTTGCCTCCAATTATTATGGGGGGGATGAAAGAAAATAAATAATACCTTACTTGCTGCATTACATTGTCAACCAAAGCTCACTGTGGTGTGGTCCTCTCTTCAGTCATCCGACATGCTTTTCAATAGTAAGAATGGTAACAAAAAATATACTAGTTGGTTTTCTCCAACCTGGAGAAGCCCCAGGTCCTAACACAGGTATCTACTTTCCTAGAGCCTATTGCAACCATGAAGCTTCTTTGAGGTCAGTAAAGCTCTACCAGACAGAGATCCTCAGGAGAAAAGAATAGGGTGGAAGGTGTGCCTTTACAAGATGAAGCCACACTTTTCCAGGTCACCTCTAACAAAGACATGCACAATGGTCACGTTAGAAAATTGCCACATGAACCAGAAGAGAAAGAGAGACTTAATGAGACTGCTGTCCCCAGCCACTGCCCAGGGTCTGGTACCTGAACAAAGGGGCAGCATCTCACCTTTCAACAACATTCCAGCCCTACTTTGCTAGAAAGCTGAAGGAGTTTGATTCAGATGCCACTTGCTCGTGGACCCATAGCAACCCAGTAATTGCTCAGAGGACAATCTCTAGAGGACCATCCTCTACCCTACAATGTGACAGGGCAAGACCAAAGACAAGGAGCATCACAGTGACCACAAAAATGTGGCATGCACTCATGAGATCTCTCATCTAGGAGAAAGAAAAGAGCACAAAGAGACTGCTGCTGCACATAAACACAGGAAAATAGGTCTTAGGAGGAGGCAGAATACAAAGTGATATAATGGTACATTAGCCTTAAACCAGAGAGTGTGGTGTAGTGCAGAATGCCTTCGAACAAGGATGTTATATATATATTCCTCAGGTCATGTTATTTCTTTTAAATATTAATCAGAAAAATTGGAAAGCTTTATTATAAAGATGACAAATGCTACTGTGCCTCAAGGAAAGGTTGCGCACAGGATGTGCAAACTCATACTTATTTGATTCAACATGGTGACTGTGGGCTGCACTTTTAATGAGGGAAATAAAACATCCACTTAATTGGCTATAAAAGGATGTGCACCACAGACTTACTGAAACATTAGGCTGCATAGTTAGGACCTACTTTGTAACAATGCCTCATTTTTATTAATATTATTTTTATTGGTTGTGAAATCTATGAGTTTATCTATATTATAGGAACAAAAGACTTTATATATATATATTTTTAAGGGAGAAAGAATATCCTTTCTTTCTTTCTACACAGGGTAAATTGAAAACATCAGTGTACCCTACAGAGTAATAGCACTTTATCATGATTTATACATGGGAACGTAACTGTTGCCAAAAAACATAGGTGACCTCTCTCTACCCTATATTAATAATTACAGTATGGAGATGGAAGCATGATATGCAGGACACTCCTCTCTGCTACAAAAAAAAAAAAAAAAAAGGGGGCCTGCTTAAGATACACAAAAAGGAGGCGAATCTGACTAGTAAGTGTGGACAGGCATCACATCTCATGCAATGAAAAACACATTATTGGAATTTACCCAAAACTCAGGTTTTATTCCAACTGTTCATATAATTTTTATTTTTTTTTTAAATGAAGGAAGAGCGCACTCTGAGCACCCCTTCTGGTCAGGCTCTCGTGAATGCAGACCACCCCTCTGAACCCTGATGTGAAACACAAACCGTGGGAAGGGGCTGACAGAGGCAGAGCCAAATGCGTGGTGACAGCGCCTGAACCCTGGGCAGAAGGGTTTGGGGTTACTCAAAGGGGTTTTTGTGGTCCTTAAGAGGTCCCTCCAAACACCTACCATCCACCCATCAGCAAAGACCATTTGCCCTACATGAGTTTCATTACATTAAGGAGAACGATTGGGAGAAAAATTATGGAGAATGAAAAACCGTGCCTTTTAGATGTGTGCTGCTTTTTTCTTAAAGCATCTTCCCTGCTCTCACCCCCATAAAGGTTAATCCCATCCTTTAAAGGTCCATCTAAAGCTTTTCTCCAAAATGACTACAGATATGACACCAGAGCAGGGGGATATCCCACACAGCAGGGTCACCAGCTCTCTGCCAACACAAATATCACTGCAGCTGGGGGTCTGAGCAGCCCCGTTTCCCAAAACACCATCCTTGATAATGCAATTTAATAAATAAAGCAGGAAGCACCCTCTAGAATAGAGAGTGACGAAGAAAATCCAAAGTACATCAACAAGGGCTTCTTCAGTTTACAATTTTATGTTGAAACCTGTTAGTGATTGTGTTCATAACAGTTTTCATAAAGCACTGTAGGTTACAACTTGACATATGATGGAGCTTCCTGGATTAAATATCCCTGCTACTTCCCCCCCACCTCCCCCAGAAAACAAGACAGTAAGAATTCTTCTTCCAGCCTCCACAGCTTATTTTCCAGATCTTCATATCCTTAGGTTTATTACATGCCCATCCAGAAAGAGCACACCATCAGTCTGCTCACTAACTCTGCTCCTTTCTTTGTGCACCTCCAGGCAGGAGACAGAGGTTCTGGAAAAAACACAGGTGAAGAACAGCACTAAATCCAGCTGCACCAGAGAGGGTCTGTTGGAGCAGAGATACTTGGGTTTTTTTCCTCCTAGAGGCCAGGGTTAAACTCACTCCTTGTAGCCCTGAGACCTCTCAAGGGACTGGTCAGGAGAAATCCAACACCCACAATTAGCATCTTGATTTCATATCAATGAAATACTGCAGGCATCCTGTGCAGCATCTTTGTATTGGGTAAGGCGAAGCAGAAATGGACTGCAGTGACTTAAATCGCCTATTCTGTATTTTTCTTAGGTGAATTTTGTTTCTCACTGAACCTTTCAGGCCCTGGAAAATGTAAAACTAAAGCAGGAACCACGAGTTTAAATTATGTCAGACAAGATCAGACAGTGCCTGGAGCAGGCAGGCTCTCTGCAGGTCCTTGCTGCAGTGCTGCTCGGGCAGCCTTCTGGGAGAGGAGGAGGAACAGGGGAGCAGTGGGCAGAGTCAGAGCTAGAAAACGCATGGGGGAAAATACCCTGACTCCACCAGCAGAGCCTGCAGCAATGCACCTGGTGGGGTAACCCCATCAGCACTTTTCCACAACTTGTACCACTGCTTTGCTCTTCACAGCCTTATGGAAAGGTAGGGCCGCTGACACCTGAGAAATAACCATGAGCGTTGTGGAGGACACAGGGAGTAGTTTCTTAAGACGACCCCGAGCTTCTTCAGAAAATTGAAATTATTGATTCTGCATCATAACGCAGATTCCAGAAGGACTACAGGATCTGATATTTGAAATTAAGGCAGAGTATTTTTGCATGCCCGGTGCTAACTGCAGTTATTTTGACACAAGCTCATTGCTAAAATCAACACTCAAGTCCACTTTATCCTATTTCCAGCAATTATAGCTACTTCAAATAGGGAATTTTAATTCAAGAAGTATAATAAATGTCATTCCTGTAACACGTACATTACTGTAATCTAATGTGAGTAAGAAGTTACTTGAGATGGAGAGACGCAACAGCCCCTTTAGGGCTAGTGCCATAGCAGAGGCAACAAAAGGGAAACCCTCGTTAATCCATTGGAAATATCATGTTAATAAATGAAAATGAGATAATGACTTTTGTGGCTAGCTGAATCTTGTCTAAAGCCTCTTATGAGCTTCATGTGTCTCAATTAGGGACTATGTTACAAGGTAAAAAAATTCAGCTGCGGGCTGAACACAATAAAAAACAAAGTTAAATAAGGAAATGTACTTGGTATGATTATTATTGCAACCCTCCTGCCTGACCTAGAAGTTTCTTATTGTACAGATCCACCCCAAGCTCCCATTATAGCTTTTAATTGGTATTTCAGTAGCTGCTCCCTCAATGCAAGAAAAGCACGGCCGCGATTTGCTTTTCTCCCTTTCATATTGAAGGTCACGGAGCCAAAGCCCATTTACCCTGCCCGATTCCACATCACACAGATCAACTGTTGCATTTCAACACAAACAGCAAAGTCACAACCATCCTCCTGCGCTGGGACGCCTGGCCTGGACCAGACTGGGAAAAGCAAAGGGCAGGAGAGGGTTGAGCTTCCCACGGGAGCACGGAGCATCCCAGAGCTTTGCTGTTTTGGGCTGGGAAGGAGGAATCTGCTTACAGATTTGATGGTATTTGAAGTCTGTGGTGTGTAATTATTACAGAAGTAAACACACCTCACAAGGGCAGTTTTCTCAAGTTTTGGTGGCAGCAGATGTTTGTCTCCAAACCAGGGTTTCTCTGTTTCAGGAAGTGAAGAGCTAGATAATGAACCCTTCGTTAGCTCATACACTCCTAGAGCATTATCTCTGTTGTCCTTTTACAGCAAAGACACTGCTTTTCAAAAAAACCCTACACTAATCGAGATTGTCATTTAAGCAATTAAATAATTCTACACCCTCATTATCTGGTACTTAACATTCAAAACCGAGAGGTTTATATGAAAAAGAAACAATGAGCAGGGGCCACCATCAGCTACTTGAATCTTTTTCAAACACTGCAGCTAAACATCACCTCCACAAAATGTAACGAGCTTAATTTTTTCCCCTCTATTTCTGTTGTTTTTTTCTTGTTGTGGTTGGTTTAAAAAAAAACAAAACACCACAACATAACCAAACCAACAACAAAATGGTAACTCTTTAGACATGCAGTTATTACAAATTCATTTGGTATTCATGGAAATAGCAGTGATTATAATGAATTCATTTGATATTCATGCGAATGTCACACGTGCTCTGGTGGCAGGGCCGCTGTCACCCAGCACCCATTTGGCTGCGCTCTGCTCTGGTGGTGGCCGTGCCCACTCCAGTCCTTCCCAGGGGCAGGGTGCTGGGACCAGGGGCAGTTCAGACACGTCCTGCTCCCACTTCTCACCACTATTTATTAGTTTAAAAAAAAAGCAGGCTTAGCGTGATATGCTTAGATTAAAAAAAAAATAAATTATTTCTCTCCCAGAAGGGTTTTGTAGCTCGTGTGTAAACTGCTCCATTTCCTTTCTGCTCCTCAGCCCCCTGCAATTCTGAAGATGTGCAAAAGTTACTACAGAAAGAGAATTTATAACTTAATGTATTCGCTTCGCCTTCCTCTGCTCTTGTATTTCAGCTACAATACTTCAGCAGAACACTTTGCTTCTGAAATCACAACTGCCAGGATTTCAGGAAAAAAATTTCCACCTGAAGGGCCATTTTTGGTGTGCCTGCCCCACGACACTGCTGTTGAGAAGAGTTTGGGGTTTTGAGCAGATCCCAAACTCCCAGCTCACTTTCAAATGGAAACACCCAAAGCCCCCAGAAATTTCCATATTTTTGCACAAGACTTATAAATGGGGATGATCCAAAGGCCCTGTGGGAGCGAGGTGCTTGGGTCACGCTCAATTCAGGGGGATTTATTTCCCCAAACCACTTTGGCCCCTCTCAAAGCCCTCCCTCTTAACCACGCCAGTGAGCCACCGCCAGCTTCGGGAGGCGTGACGTCGTGGGAGCCATCACGATTACTTAAAACACAAAACGAGCATGGCTAAGGTCAAAAGTTTTTCAAAAAAAAAGTCTAATATATACGTCCCTGGAGGAGCCAGCTCTATTCACCTTAATCCTGAATCAACACCGCCTGTGTAAGAACAGCCTCGCCGCAGCCCGCGCTGTCCTTCGGGGGCCCTCTCCTGCGCTTAAAGCTGGATGCAGGAGCCTTGACGGATTTGGGCTGCAATGCGGGGAGAGAGATCTGGCTCGGCTTTTTGAGTAGTTGCAAAACATCGTTAAGGCTTTACTTCCAAGCAGCCTCTAACCTCCCGCAGGCTCCCCAGCGGGCACCGAGAAGGTTTCTCCCCACAAAGCCATGCGTTGCCTCAACCTCGGCACACGGGAGAAGACAAAAGGAGGAAGGAATGGAGAAGAAGTCACATCTCTGTATGAGACATGAGTGTATTTAGAACCAAACATTCAAAAAAAAAAAACCCAAACCCAAACGATATGTACACAAAACCGGCAAAAAACCCCAACCCATTGGTGTTAAATTTTCCTTGGACAGAAGAATAGAGAGCCACATCGATATTCCCCAAGTAACCAAAATTTCACCCCACTCATGATGGCAGATGAGCAACCTGACAGCTGAGCCCCATGTATCTAGCAGGGATCTGACTCAAAACTATTTCTGGATAAATAACTCAAGAATTAAGTTGGGTTTTTTCCCTACCCCAAAATCTTCTTGTGGGTCTCTGGTAAAATAACTGAGCTGCACAAAGGGCTCAAAAACTTCATAGAAACATATTAAAAAAAAAAAATCTCAATCAGAGGCCCTTTCTGGTAGCATTGTGGTGCTTTCCCCCATCCCCAATACATAGCTCAGATAAAAGTCTAAAAGTTGATGTTGTCTCAGCTGAAGGATTGAGATCAATTTCAGTTCAATCCCAGCAAACACGCAAATTCAGCATTCCTCTATGCAAGCACGTGCCCTCCTCAGATTTTAGATTTAGCTTCTCTTCAAAACATTTAAAAATGCATTAATTGACTGCTTTCTTATACTCTGAAAGCAAGATCAGACCAAATATCAATACAGGGAGACATGTCTTGAAATATGCACGTTGCACATCTACGGAGAAGCATCCTTTTGTATTGCTCTGCTGCTCCCAGTAAGTGCACGACAACAATTTGCATTGAACTCACAAGGCTTTTCCGCACAAGTCAATTCAGATCAATAGAAAAAGGCTTTTACAGAGAAAACAAGTGTTGTGGAGAAAAGAGTTCAGGCTGCGGGAACATTTCACAGTTGGGGTTGGCAAATCAACATACCTTTATTTGTAGCAAAAAAAAAAAAAAAAGAAAGCCTGGCAGATTTAAATTGCGTACAAATTTCCCTCACATTCAGAGGGTTAGAGTCGTGGGGCACTTGCTTGGGCAGGTCACAACACCCCATGCAACAGGAGCAGTCACTGGGAAACAGCATCACTCAAAGAGGGAAAAAAAATATATGTATAGGAAGCAGGTACAGCAGCTCCAAGCACCTGACATCAGTTTAGAGGTCTAAGATGGAATCCTGTTGGAGGAGCCTTGCAGGGAATTTGGCATTATCTTTCTAAACTGAGCACTCCATCTGTTTTGGGGGTTTGCAGTACAAAAAGGTTCAAAACAGAGTCAGCGCCTGAATCGTGAGGGTGAATTATGGACTGAAAGGGTTCTCGCTTTTTTTTTTTCCTCCCTGAATAGCAGCTATTAATGACTCACTCCTGAAGGCAATGGGGAAAGATGCAGAAAAATGAGAAGCAGGTTGAAAAAAAGAAATATGGTTTCATTGACACAACAGCTTCATGCTCTGGGAAGATACTGGAGTTATTCCAGTTTATATCAACTCCACCTTGAAGCAGCTGAAGTAATAGTTTAATAGAACTAAATGGAAACAATATTACCAAAATTAGCAAAAAAGGAGAAGAAAGGGACAGGGAACTATCAAGGCAAGGGGTTTTGAAAAGACAGACACTTGAGCAGATAGATATGACACTTGCATCTTGCACTGTCCCTTGGTCTTGGCCCTACAAGTAGGTTTAGCACAGTTTCCCACAAGATTTTCATATTTCCTATTTGAGGTCAGATAGCAAATGCTAAAAGAGCTCTCCCATCATATTTTAGTGTCATCAGTCCTAATCAAAAGCACAAGGAGTGGAAACATCCCCAAATTAAGCAAACCAACAAATGGACATGAACAACTTCCAGCCCTGAGAAGGGTTTCCTTCTGTTGCACTAGGTAAGAGTTTTACTTAAAGGTTCAAGCCACTTCTTATTTTAGCCACATTAATTTGCCAAATCTTTGCAATAAGGAAAAAAACCATCCTGAACAAACACAGTTTAGAAAATGGATTTGAATAAAGCTAAGGAAAAGGTGAGTGGCTTTATGCTGTGCTGATATGATCTGATGGAAAAAAAGTGATTTTTTTTTTTTTTTAGAGCAGAGAGGAGACTGTTGTGCTCGCCTGTTCTGGCTCACATCACATCAACAGTCACTGAGCATGAGACAACAGCAGTATTTCTATTTTTGTGCATAAAGTTCAATAGACATTGGGTAAGAGAACACACACACAGCTCCCATTACTAAATAAAATTGTAGAGATTCCATTTTTCTCATGTAGTTTCTCCATAAATTACTATACTAGCACAGTCTCACAAGTGGACTAATTTGTGGGTCACACCCACACAGAGCAAGAGTATCTGTGGATCAACAGTAAAATTAATAAGATCTCTGCTAGATAATTCCTTGCAGGTCATAGGATGCAGACACACATTCCCTTTGCTCGATGGCGTTTCAGGGCTGATGAGCTTTTTCATCTTCATCTCTTTACACGATGAAGATGAGATGAAGATGAGCCTGCTAAGGCCAGACCCCCCACACGTGGTTGACTTGTGGCAGTTTGACTTCATACTACTGTCCCCCTCTGCAGAATTCTTCAGTATTGGGAACCTTCATTCTAAAAATCCCCTTGTCAATATTAAAAACTTGTTGTTGGTTTTTTTTTTCCTCCGGTTTTATTTTGCTTTCCACTTGATATCATGGTTTTGTGGTTTGTTTTTTTTTGTCCCCTCAACTGGGAAACAAAGTAAAAGAAGCCTCTGGGAATGATGTAGATGTGCCAAAAAGCAGAGGATGCAGCTGATAAACCAAGATAACTCCTTCAGATACAGCTCTGGCCTTTCCTTGTGTCCTTGGGCAGCTCATCCAGGCACTTCCTACACCCTCATCCCTTCCTCAAGTGTCATAATACTTAAGATTAATTACATGGCCTATAACTACATAACCCATCAAGATACAAGTTATGCTAGAAAAGGATGGAGCTGATTTCTGCCCTCACCCCAGTTCCATTAACAGCTCCCTATTTTTCAGCACAGTGAGATGGCAATGGAAGCTGCCTCCTTTTTCATTCTGGGTCTACAGTTCAACAGTTTCTCTCTCCCTGCTTGAATCAAATACACCTATATTCTTATTTCAGCTGCTTTTTTTCTTTACACTTATTTTATGAACACACATTCTGGGATTTTGAGTAGATTTAAAGAGTTTATCTGTAGTTCATCTACTCTCAAATTCTTCCCCAGCATCTTGAAATCTTCAAATCATATCATCTTTTAAACAGCTTGATTTTTTCCCCCCAAGTGAGTACATTTCCAGGTTTCCCAGGCTTTCCACACACAGCAGCTTCACAAGTAACTTCTATCGCTCCTGCTGTCCTCTGCCCTCTCCAATCCCCAGGATGTCCATTTGATGCCGCGCTGTCCTATCTCAGGCCAGGCAACATACAGAGGTCCAAGTAAGTACTTTACAATATGACAGATTAAACACTTATATCTTCACAGTTCATACTTCTATGTGGGGTTTAGCTTCTGCTTTGTGTTAGTACTACAACACTTTCTTACTCGGAGTTCTGCAAAACATATCTGTTCTGCATATATCCTCACAATTCAGAGCTAGAAATTTTAAGATCTACTGTTTGTCTAAAGACGAGGTGATGGACCGTTCTCCTCCATGCTTTCCCAGGCTTGTACACAAGTTCTCTGTATATTTAATCCATCATCTCCACTTTGTTCACCTCACTGAATACCATCTTTAGTCAAGTGTTTCCAGAACACATGCACAGACCTATGGTTTAACCCTCAGCAGGAGCTGTAGATTCTTCTTGCCTCCTGTTACGCTTCACTTTCCTCCCCCTCACACCAGTGTTTCTCCAACCCACACCCCAGTTGCCCAAGCAAACCTTTCTCTGTTCAGACCAGTGCCGTGAACCCCAAAAGGACAGAATTAAGCCCAGCACTATCACTCATGCCTGCTTTCCACATTACCTCCCTAAAAAAATTCCACTGATTTGTCAGACAGGATTTACCCTTTATGAAACCATGCTGACTAGTTTATTTCTCCAGATGTTTTGTGATCTCATCCTTTATTAATGTTTCTAGAGTTTTGCCTAGCACCAAGGTCAGATGTACTGGTCTATTATATTCTGGCTGTTTTTCTTAGTTCTCCCCCCACCCCCAACCCCAAACTGGGATTGTATTTGCTTCTCTCTAGTCCCTTGGTGTCTTCCTTGTCTCAAAGGAGCTAAGATAAAAATCTTCATTTATTGAACCAGTAATCTCCTCAGTGATCTTGTTAAAGATTCCCCAGTACATAACTCCTACTACCTTGGAGCTTCCAGGGATTTTAACTTATACAAGATTTATTCTAGTATGAAATTATCATATCCCAGAAACTTTGCTTCCATTCAACCTTGTGAACACTGAGTAGAGAGAGATGTTTAGGCAGAGATTTTCAAAGTCACCTTGGGGATCTGGGTGCTCAGTTCCCATTGCAATTAGTGGCACAGGGGCTTCCAAACCTCCTAAACAGTTTCAGAACCATAACCTAACTGTTATCAGTTACATAAAAGTTTAATAGCTAAGAAGCATGTGACCTTCAATTTATAAATGCATTCTGATGAAGTATTTAATTCTGTATTGGAAATATTTATTTTCAGTTCAAATAATTGAATAGAGCATCCAATGAGGGTTGAGGGGGTTTCTGGCTTGGTTTTGCTTTGCTTTTTGTTTGTTTGCTTGCAGCCCTGAGCTCCCTCAGGACACATCAAAGTGGCCTCTGATTTGATGAATATGCTCCATTTTTACAATGTATGTGAAAATGGAATTTTACTTCACAGAAGTCCCCTATGCTTGTGGGGTGGTAACACAACAGGGCACGCTAAGGGGAGTCAGAAGCCTCTCCCCTGTCCCTGGCATTGACTCTATCACCAGACTCCCATCTCCTTGGGGCAGTTTTCATGTCTTCCTGTGCACACATAGTACCAATTTCAGGAAGGTCTAGGGTTTTGCCAAGATCTCCAAGTGCAAGAAAAGCACAAATATTAAAGAGGTTTTAATGCCAAGTCCTGCATTTTTTTAACTTTTGCAGAGGACTGGTGGTTGACTCATCATCCCAACTGCCTTCTTTCAGTATTCATCTCCATGTTATTGAATTCCACTCATTTCTACATCAGCTCCAATAATATTTTCCATAGTTTTCCAGTTGCTCTACACTGACTTTATTATTACTCACCCATGTTTTGCGAGCTGAGAATCAGCTTGCTGTAAAGCACTTTCCTTGGTCCTTGATGAAGTCTGAGAAGCTGGAGGTGGCAGAGGACAAGATGTCCAACCCACTTCCAAAGCACAGCAAATCCTGAACCCACAATCCCCATGCTCTTTCCTTGCTCATGCTGGGTACAATTCAAGCAGATGGTTACCCCTCCAAAACACAAAATATTCTACCAGATACTCAACTCTTCTCAGTATAAGTTTGTACTTCCAGGACTTGCCCTCTCTGGAGTTTTCTGACATTGTTTATCATGGACACCCAAAGCAAGTGGTGGAATCTCATCCTCCTGCAGGCATCGATGTCACTGTTCCCTGCATCCAGACACCCCTTTCAGCCTGGGAACCCAGGGACACCACCAGAGGAGCCCCTTGCCTCCTCAAAAAGCCTCACACCCACCTGCTCACCCAATTTACCACCAGCACTGGTGAAATCACTTCACTTGCTCTAGTACCTTACAATCACTTTGCATACAAGACATGCTGGGCATGGCACAAATTAAGATTCTAAACGCTTGCGGCTTGAAACTGGATTTTACCTTTAAGAATATCAGGCTCCACTCATCATTAATTATTTCAACTTGTTAAAAAACAAAAGGAAAAAAAACCCTCTAAAAAAGTCATTATTTTACTGGAGGTCTAAGTTGTTTGTTACAAGGCTGTCTCCAATGACACTGACTCAGAGTTTAGAGGCTGCAGGATATTAATATTAACAATGTAAATAACAGACAATTCTTCAGAGGGCAACGGAACTTGTCTCCAATTTTCAAAGGATATGCTTTACTTAACTAAGGCTAATTAGCTGTGATCTTCATATAAGCAACAAAAAATTACATTTGATATTACATTTTTAAGCAGCAGAAAAAAATTTTCCATTTATCCAAAACAGACATTTAGGATCATTACCAAGTTCTCAAATGTGTACAAATTGCTGCACCCGAGATTATTTCCCTCAGACACAGTATTTAGAGAGAGCTCATTGCTTGCAACACATCCTCAGCACTTATCTAACCCTTACAGGGAATTTCCTTCTCAGCAGTGTGTTGCTTCAGTCCTGGCTTGTAGATACCTACTGCTTCCATCTTGTTTTTCTACATATTTTTTTGTGTATTTATTGTAAGAAAGTCTGATGTGTGTGTATATATATATATATCTCTCTATATATAGCATATGCAATATATTTCTAGAATAAAGCATAAAGCATCTCACTGCAATGAGTATAAGAGCATTCATTAGCTTAAGGAGATCTTGCTCCATGGAAAAGCAACCCAACGACAAACTGGTGGTATTTTGAAAATATATTTCTGGAAAAAGAGTGACTTGAAAGCCAGGCGGTGAGGAAGACTAAGTGAATGTTCAGTGCATAATGCATGCAGTCTTCCCGCACAGAATTTAGCATACGCATAACAAAGTTAACTTCAAATCCATTGCACGGAATTTTTTTTACATGCTAAACACCCCTTCTGCAGCGAGTCCCATCTGCTTCCGTCCGGCACTGCATTAGCATTTCTGCTGTTAGCAGGGTGGCTAAACCTTCTTAGACTCATTAAAAGTTCACTTTTTCCACTTTATTAATTACTTCACTTCACCTGAAGTGCAGAGAAAGACAGATCTCATGACTTTTTAGTACCTCAGCTAAGACATTACCAGGTTTATAGCCTCACTAAGCCAGAAGGTTCCTGCAGCTCTGGTTGCAGAGTTCATACACTATCAAATCCATTTCATGTTTTATATGCTTTGGAGATATTCTTCCCTTCCTCAACGACTGTTGCTGTAATTACACAAATGATCTGCTCCACTGTCACTTCCAGTCAAAGGTGTCATCTAAAATTAAAAATTCATGTAAAAACTAGAGATGTTACTTTTTAAGCAGACAGTTCAGACCTGATCTGGTTTCACAATATTTGGTTTAACTTCTTGCGTGCCTGGCTCCTGCACACAGCGAGGAGCTGAGCCACAGGTCCACAGGGCTGCCTCAGTCACAGCACTTCATCAGTAACACCATAATTTTGTTGTTTAATTTAAAGCTTCAAATTTATTAGGTTTTAAACAACGTACATTTTAGAAGCATATTCGTGTGAGCTGTAACCATACCAAGCCCTGCTTCCCATCACCAAAGTTCATGGCAAATCCCTGCTCTCCTCCTCCACCATCATCATGGAGGACTTGGGAGGAGGAGTTCCTGCACTATACAGAAAAGAAACCTGCTCCTTGTAGTGATTTGTGCTGCACGAGGACGGGGCACAGTGCTGCTGGGCCTGCAAGTCACCTGCTGAACCTGTCCCTGCTTTGATCACAGCTGAGGGATAAGCCTAAGGTGGAAAACACCACACTTGGATTCTCCGATTCTTTCCAGGACTTGCTGAAGGTGCTGCCACAACTCAGCATTGGAGCAGGCGGTGGCAGGGTTCAGAAGTCAGTGTGGAAAACATTCAGGAAAACACTTGTAAAGCTCATGTGAATGGAGGGAGGAGGATGGGGAAGGAAAAGACAAGAAGAAAGCAGCAAAACGACCTCAAGCAGTGACTCCCCCAGCCATATTTCAGGGTCAGGGGGGATTTTTCTGGCTGCACAACTCCTACTAGAGCTGGAAATATGTTTCCTGTGTTGAACCTGCTGACTAATACTTTTTAAGCAAAACCAATTCAATTAAGTTATCATCTCAAATAATTATTTTCATGGCCATAATCAATGTAATTACATAGACATTATTTGTCCATTGTCATTTGTTTAGATCACAAGATGAGGAGGGAAGAATTTCCAGCAGCCAATATTTATGCATCAGAGAAAGTTTTCTGTTTACTCTACATCCTACCACTGTCTCATCAAATTCATCAGAATGAAAATAGTGTGCTTTGTCTTTGGAGACAGACTTAACAATTTGAGCTGAATTCTGAAACTGGATGTGCCCATTGACCCATTACTAGTGTGGGTGTTTTCATACCCAACCAGTTAATTGCCCATAAAGATTCATAATGTAACATGACGTGAAGAACCACCAGATGTGACTCGTTAAAGTCTTATGCACAAAGCTAGGAAATCAGGAAAGGCTTGTTTTTCCAGACCAAGACAGCATTTCAAGCTTAAATAAATGCTCTGTACCAACTCTTCATTTTTTCTTGCCTTTTCCTAAACAAGATTGTCAGGAGGAAAAAAAAAACCACAAAAACACACACACCAAAAAGATACATATAGAGAAGAACAAACAAATCTTACGAAAAGACTCAAAAGTGCTGAGATATCACTGTAGCTATTCTTGAATGCAGTGATATTAGGACAGATATGAGGCTGCATCTGACCTACTCACAGGGTGCTATATATCACCTCCAGAGGAATTAAACCCAAGGAAAGGCTCCTTTGAGCTGTGAAAACAGCCTCACAGCAGCACGTGTTCTGGCTTATTTCCCCATACAAGCTCCTGACTCTTCTGTGTGGGCACACGGTTAGTAGAGGGACTGCAAACAATACTTGTTGGAACAGATACTCAAGTTTTAGCTGGCTGGTTTTATACTCTATTATCCTATACACAGTATGATTACACTATACTGTGTAAGGTTATACTCATCAAGGTGGAAAAACAAAAAGATTACTTCTTCCTCCCATAGAACTCAGTGATAAAAGCGGTGTAGGACATCATTTGATCTCATAACTTTAAGAGTCTGCAGAAATAATGTTTGCACAGATATGTAGGAACAGAACATAGAAAATATGTTCACACAATCAGCAATGTAGGAAATATGAACATCCTTCCCTGCAAACAGCAGACACCAAATTACAGTCAGGATCTGTTCCACACTGCAAGCACTAACACAAGTTACCCACAGTTGTCTCACTTTGGAGCTAAGTGGCCAGAGAATTTTCAAAGTCCCATAGTTATAGTTCTTGCTTCTGGAAGGGATCAGACCAGCCACGTACCTCAATGCACACCCCATGAAATAAGAGTATCTTTCCATTATGGGTTTCCTCTGGTAATTCATAAGAGCCCATAAAACTGCAGACAAACCATAAAATAACCTTCTCATTGGCTGGAGGAAGGAATTAGCGAGAGTGGAGAACTTGCAATGCAGAAATTTTCTTAGCTTGTCCTTAACACTTTTAATGCATTCAAATCCTTTGTAAGAACTGTATTTTTTTATAGGGCCGCAGAGAAAAGTGAGAATTATACACACATATAAGCCAGGAAGCACTATTAAGATACAATGAGGGTCTATTTAAAAAAAAAATTATCTCTAATTTAGAAATTACTTTTCTTAAAGCAAACATATTTTTTACACAAGATTAAAGAAGGAGCTTATAACACAACTCAGGAGTTTCACCATCAAGATTTGTGCTCTAAAGGTAGTGTGCACTGCCACCTAAAATAGGAATTGTCTAACAGATGGGATGTTTTTCTGATAGCTTCAGGTGACATGCATTAAGCTTCATTAGTCCACATTTTAATGTTATTTGTTTTCATAGTCAGTATGAAAGAAAATCAACAATAGCTGTTTTTCATCAACATGGCTTTAGCAAAATATTTTAAATCCTAACACTTAACCACACCATAGCTTTGAGATCATTAAAAAAAAAGAAAACACATCTTTATCCAAATGTTGATGCAATTTTAAAAAAAAAGGTAATCTGGTGTCTGACCTGACTGATCTGCTATTGACTTAGATCACTTAGAGTCTGCAGTGCTTTACAAAGTGAGTCTGGTGAACAGGACACACAGTTCATAAAGGACGTGTGAAAAGGTCACTGGCACTCACCTGGAAAGAGGATGTCAAGTAGAGAGCAAAAAAGTCCATTCAGAAGCAGCAGATTTTCCTCCAAGTTGCAAAGCTCTTCTCAGAGCTCCCATCCTCCTGTTGTGGTGCCATTCATTCCCCATCTGTATTTACCTCTCCCATGGAGATACAGAAGTTCTCCTGCTCCCAGGGCCAAAATTCCCCCCTAACTCAAAGCAAACCACACCAGCACTAACAGAACCCTGCCATCACCTGCCTTTTTGCAAGGAGAAAAGGACTAGAATGCTATAGCTCCTAGTAGCATGGCCAAGAGAAGCTCAGCCTCCTCTCCAATCTCCTTTTCAATTAGCTTCGTCTCTTAACGAGCCACAGCTTTGTCACCTAGACCTAGAAATGAGCAGGTTGTTCTCCCAGCTGTGTGTTATTTCTCATGCAATGGAGGAAGCACAACAAACTCTGTGCTTCAGTGCTTTGATGGCTGGAAGATTCCTTCCATTGCTTTTCAGAGCCTTCTGATGGCTTCTCCTGTGGCTTGTTGCCTAAGCCAGTTAATTTTAGCAGCTCTCTGACCCCAGCCAAAACCTACTGAAAAACAGTTTCCAGCACAACCCTGTTAATGAAGCTCAAACCTGCTGTTTTCAGGTTAGACCTAAAGCCCTGATCAGAGCTGGAGGATATCTGCCTGGAGTTTCAGACTGAGACCCAGAAACCAAAACAAAACTCTAGGAGACATGAAATTTTATACCTGGCCACGGACAGAAGTTGCTAAAACTGACAGAAACCACAACCAGCAGGATTAAATTCTCTTGTGGCATGAAGAAGCATCAACATTATGGGGAAAGGGAAGAGAGCACAGACCCCCTTCATAGGAACATCCTTGACCAGCTATAGGAAGCTTGTGTTTCTGATTGAGACACCAAGGTTAGATGCCTTAAATTGAATTACCACCTCACTTCTCATTGTAAATCCTTGATAATTTATGTTAGACAAGTTCACTAAATTCTCAAAGCCAAGGAGCCTGACAAATAGCTGCTTCCCATATCTGAGTCCCGACAAGCATTGTGCTACCCGAGCCTTGGCACTTAACAACCAGTGGTTTCAACTGGCTCTTCCATGATCTTAAAGGGATAATTTCCTCCCTTCCCCACCATACCAGCAACCAACAGTGGATATTAATGGAATCCAGAATCGAATACAGGGTCATAATGGAGGAAGCTCTAAATAAAAATTTTCCAGTTGCTATCTTACATTGAGCCATAGGCTGTTAAAATCAGAGTAGTAGCAGTGTCTAACTGGTTGTAAACTTCTCTGGTTGTCCCCATCCTTCGGATATCACAACCTGTTTATTGAGATTGTATTCACATCTGCAAAAATCTTGAGCTGCAGCAATACAGATTAATATTCAGGCAGTTAGATATTACTATTCTATGGAGTATTTGTACCCATTTTTCTCCTGGGACAGGTACAACACCATGATTTACTGATCATCCCTAAGGTAATTTCATTATTTATTAAAAATAATTCCTTTTTTTTCCCCATGTTTTGTCCAGCTGAAGGCTCTGGTCTCTGCTGTGTTGCTGAGGAAAACATCATCTATTCCACACCAGGCAATATTTTTAATAGAAACCAGTTATACCCACAGGTTTTTTACAGTTTCTCAGTGCTAACACCAACTTTACTGGTTCCAAAGTGCATGGCTACTTCTTTCTGGTTATTAATGGTCAGGCTGAGGGTCTGCTCCTCCACTTCTGTTTGCACATGACCCTTTGTACCCATCATTCATTTCTCTGGGCTGGTCCTCTTTGTCCATGCTACACAGGTCAGTTTGTACGTGTAAGGGATCCAACCCACTGCAGTCCTGCTCTGCTCCTCTCTTCCTTTCTCTTAATTTCTCTCCATTCCTCCCTTTTCCCCTCTTGTGTCTCTTTCCCTGAGCTACTGTGCAATTACTCCCCCTCTCTGCCTAATAACCAGCATCCCCCTCACGTTCAACAGACAGAAATTCAGCAATTTTTAATCATACATAAAAGTTATCTGGGGCTTTCCTGCCCTAACCTGTTCTCTAGGAAAGCACACAGGCCAGTAACATTGAGTCTTCGGTTGTTCATAACATCTTTTTTCTATGTTTTTCTAATTGTTATTTTACAAGTGTATGACTCTCAAAACTAATTTTCTATATCTCCTAATAACGCCAATATTTTGCAAGGCAGTTTCACTGAGGCTGCAAACAGTCATTCCCGAGGTTCCTCCTCAGGCTCAGAATCTCTGTCTGTGTCCCTGTTAAAACTGGAGACACTGAGGCACTTCCCAAGAGCATCCGTTTGCCCTGATGGTCCCAGTTGACACGACTCTCATCTCCTCTGCCCCAGAGGTGCTGCGTGCTGGGGGTGCCCTTCAGTGGGGTTCAGCTGCAGCATCCTTCCAAGGTGAAAAGCATCGCCTGTAAAACATTGTGAAAGGCTCAACTTTATTAAATCAGTGATTCTCATTAGACTCACTTTTTTCAAAGAGAGAACAATGAGGATTTTTTTTAAATGCATGTACCTACTGATTATGTGCCTAAAACACCTGCAATATTGGTGGATAAGGACCCGGGACCTATGATTTGCATTTGAGCAACATTTTAAAGGACAGCCAGGATTTCTATCACGCATATCTATTAGGTTTATGTGACAAATGAAATTTTGCTGGATTATTTATATTTTTAAAGTATCAGCTGAGGCATTTCAATCCTGGACCTTCTTAAGTATTCGTTGCCTCTAAATGAGCTGGATATGTTGTATAATGGAATTACTAGATTTGTATTAAATTGTAGCTTTGGGACCCATCACTGTGTGATGCTATCTACTTTCAACTGGCTTTGTTTATCACAGAGAAGGGAACTGAATTAGCATAAGATACTACAAAGTAGTAAAGGGATTTTAGCACCCTATCTATTTGACCTCCTATTGACCTGGGCTAATTCATATTCTCCCTGGGATGCCGTAACAGGTCATTTTATATTTGGAAAAAAATTAGGTCAAATTATGACACAACGTCCCTTGCCTCTTTGGCGGTGAAGTGGCAGAATTCCCTCTCTGCACACACACACACACACACGTGGCTGTGCGCCTCCTTTAAAGGAAAATGAACTTTTATTTGTAAATTACCATGCAAGAGATTTTTATTTGTCTTTCTTATTGCATTCACGTGACTGCTGCTGCAAGCGTGGCCATTTATAACACCACTGGTGGGAACACGGAGGAGGGCAGCGCTGTGCAATAGGTGTGTGAGCACAGGGAAAGGTGCTTGCACGCTCACGGGCACACTCGGATACACTCACACAAAGAGTTTTCCACCCTGACCTTCACTTTATCCTCCCATGTATTGACTGGAAATAGTAGCTTTGCTGTAAAGAGAGTGCTTGGAGGAGATGGGGGTATTGCACAGGAGAGTCTGCTTTGTCTGGCTTGGAGGACAGACTTGACTCTAAAATACTTCTTGACCATCAGGCTGACTTTTCCTTCCATTTGGGAAGGTTGCCTTTCATCATGGCAGAAAATTTTCCTTGTTTCTTCAGACTGTTGGGTCCCCCTGCGAGATCCTGCACATCAGATACCCACACCTTCCCTTCTCACGATGCCAGCACCTGCAGAGCTGGTCTGGAGAAGGCAGTGGGAGCCAGGTCTAACTCCAGCTGAGGGAGGGTCGTTTGACTGTGTTTAGGAAGGCAGCAATAATAAATGCCTTGTGCATTTAATGTGACACGTTGGTGCTCCACACCCCAGTGATGCCCTTTGTGAGAAGCCTAGGCATGTCCTCTCCTGTGTGTTCTGCCTCGAAAGCCACTCTGTAGTTCTCATGGATTTGATCCTTAGACCAGGTCTGATCTCAATGACCTTCTCAGATTTCAGCTATGTTTTTATGTCTAGTTTTAAATTCTATCTGGAAAACAAACAAAAAAAACCCAACCACAAAATAAAGGTAGAACTTTAGTCGAAGGTTAATGTTGGTAATTCCAGAAATTTAAGTCTATTTTTTTCAGTAAAAACCATGAAATGAACTCCAGCAGTTGCTCTGCAGTGCAAAGGGCTGATGAATTACAATGGCAGCCTGCTTTATTCTACTTAATAAGAAATTAGATCACAATAGGGATTTACGAAAATTACCTTGAAATGTTTGTGTGTTTGAGTGATTGCACAATTTGCACTAAAATTATGTTGAATCATACGAGTTAGAGCATCTGCCTCTTTAGTTGGTCTATATGCTGCTTTAAAAATGCTCTCTTCTCCTTTAATAGGAGTCTGCTAATGAATGCAGAAGCTTAACCCTACAGACAGTGTTTGTTTTCTTTCCATTTTTCTAAATTGTGTTATTGATAATTTTCTCAGGACTTCCCAGATTTCCACGATGACTTTCTCGATTCCTATTTCAGGTAGGAAGTGAGGAGTTCATTTAGGAAGCAGATTAAATCTTAATATTTAACCTTTTGGATTGTCTATAACTCTGGACGTGTTTGCTTAATTATTCTCCCCCATCCTTTCTCGCACATGCAGTTTGGAGAAGCAGAGTTTAGCACCAAAATGGGTGTCAGCCTTCCCAAGACCAGCCACTTGAACATGCCTGCCCCACCAGTGGTTTTTCGAAAGCCCCCACCATTTCATTAAGAGGCAGGAGACACAGGCGGATGCACCGCATCTTGAATAACTTCGGAAAATCTTTTAAGTCAACCTTGTGTTTTAGTCAACAGGGAAGGTTTGACCTTTAACCTCCCAACAACCATCTGTTTCATTATTTATCTGAGGGAATCAGAGAGTTTTTGTTCTTTCACAAAAGTCCCTGACACCAAGATATTTTTAATAGCGGAAATTTTTCATTCTTGTCACTATTCCTTTTGAAAATACAGGTATTTTCATACAACACGTAGCTAATGAGTGAAACTTCAGAATCCAACCTTTTTCTATAATCACAGGAACAGGGATTAAAGAGGTCCCACTAGTGAGGAACATGAAAATTAATTATTGAGCTCCTTGTTTTATCTTCCCCATCTGTCTGATATTCTCGAGCACAGAAGGAGTTAGACAATTAAATTACTCCTCCTTTTACCTCATCAGGATGTTCTCTGTACCTTTTCTCCAGTTCCAGAGGCTCCCAAATTCTGCCCATTTACCTGGAAACACATGTGCATCTGTCTGCACGAGAGCAGGGGCATCTGATTTTCCCCAATACCAGGAATTCAGCCAAGCTTTTCAAAACGTCATCCTCTACCAAACACACTTAAAATCATTTTTCTTCTCCTAAGGTTTACAGGAAACCCTGTCACAGAGAAACAATCATTGCCAAAAATGTAAGAAAATTGCAAAAATATTATGAGCAGTCTTTGTGGAAAGAAAGCACAAAGGTATGTGCACACATGAGCAAAGAAAGTGTAAAAATAAAGGTAAGGGATGTACTCTTTTTGTGTCAAGTGTGGGGGATGCACTTTCCTTTAAAAATACTCATGAAATTCCCTCAGAAGTCATTGGAAAGTGCCCCAGTGCATCTGCCCAGGGCAAAATTAAGCCCGTTACATTTAGCTTTCCTGAGAAAGCCTCAGTTTTGTAACATGTTTATATTTCTATCATTATTTTTGGCAGCTAAACAAGCGAAGAATTTCATTTCTAGCAACTAGTTAAGACAGTTGGAGCAATTAATTTGTTTTATTTAACAATAAAGCTGTCACTCGGCAGTGCTGGGAAGGAGAGCAACTCCAGCACATTGCTGGTGGAACCTTTTCCCTGCTCGGGAAGGAGAAACTTCAGAGCCTTCAGAGCTCTGTGTGTGTGTGTGTGTGTGTGTGTGTGTGTGTGTGTTTATCATCACTTTTGGCTCACTTGATGTTGTTTTGCTTGAGGTGAAGCCAAAGGGTAAAAACTGCTAAAGTGGGCCCAGACCAAGATAAACACACATCCCTGAGACATTTTTTTTTTATTATTTTTTGAGAGAGAGAGATCACAGTATGAATAAAGTATAATCCTTAAACTTTTGAATTATTTTCCCTTCAGCGCGAGCGGCTGCCACTTGCTTCTTCTCCGGCTGCGCCGGGCTGGGGTTTGCTGATCAGGCAACACACAGGTAAAACCCACTTTTAAACAACATTTAGAAAAGTAGGGGGTTGGACAACAACTTTATACATGCGTATTTGCAGCACACTGGCCTTCTGCGGAGGCAGAGCCGTGGAGAGATTTGCCCTTTTATTTTGGGCAGGGTTTGGCTTTGGGCCATGCAGCAGCCCCCGGCACCGCACGGAGACACCGTGGCTTGTGGGGTGAGCTCGTTAAAATTAGTATGTGGTCCTTGCTCTGGGAAAACACCCTTGAGTTAGTTCTGGAAATAAATGTAGCTGACCCTTGAAAATAGTCATAATAACATTAAATCATCCGGAGAGGATTTAATTCAAGGAGGTGGGGTGGGGGGGGGATGGGGGAAGACGTATAAAAGGCAGTTTGTTTTTTAAAAGTCCACTGCTTACAAATGGTAATAGAGACAATTTAACTCAGCTTGATGTTTTTTAAGAGAAAGAGGGAAAAAATGGCATAAGCCCTACAAGGCAGGGTGGTAGGGGCACACTGTACAACACATCAAGTTCTAGAAACTTTTGAATCTGCCCAAAGTTGCCAAAGGATCCACAGATTTCCTATATAAAAGGTGTGTAATAGGCCCCCTGGAAGGATAAGGATATTGAGAAGAGACAGAATGATTTATTTACATGAAAAACAAGCCGGGAGGGAAGCGTCTACAGCAGGATGTTCCTTAAGAGCAGCAAAGGCTGCTAAGGAGGCAGGAAGAGGATTGATGTCTTCAAAAGGACTGTAAGAAAATTTTATATGCTGGTAGATAAGCAGGCAAAAAAAAAAAA
>BJBW01001846.1:184957-244957 GCA_004320125.1 Scolopax mira | reverse complement strand
AATAGCACTTCCAGCCACTAGTAAAACACCCATATATTTTTTCCTTTCTTTAGAAACCTTAGTATAAGATTTTGAATAAGTGTTTATCATGCAGAAGCCCACATCTAAATTTTTCTCCCATGATTTGCTGAAGCCCGGGTATTTTCACTTGCCTGAGGGGCTGTCACCAGCTCCCTGGACATCAGTAGGGTCCCTGGGGTGCCTGATCCCCGAGCTGGGGCAGCAGAGGAATGGTTTCCTCCCCAGATCCCTGTCTTGCCCGAGTGCACAAAAATGACAATTTTCAACTTCAGGTTTGACAAGAAAGCCTAGAAATGCAAGAGGACTCTTGCACCTTGTCACAGCTTTCCCTCAGTATGTAGGATTTTAAAGAAATAACACAAGAGAAATACTTTTAGTGGAGACACCAAGGTGGACACCAAGGGGACATCCAGAGGGCAGGTGACATCAGGAGGGTCAGATGGTGAACACAGGGTTATGTCACCTCCATAATCCATTTTACACAGTATACATAATACATTTTACCTGTATCATTTGCCAACTCCAAAATGAGCAAACCCAGAATTGGGTTATTTTCCTGATTCCTGTCAGTTTTCTACTTGTTTATGCCATGAAAGCTGAGTGCTTTGTATTTTTGTTTTCTGTCACTGAAAATATTGTTGTTATCACAGTAAATGTCTAAGTTGCACCTTTCTTCTACGAAGCTTTTGGATATTTTATAAACAAAATATATCAGGGTGGGATTTGTCCTATTATTTTAAACCATCTAGATTTTAAGTGGCTTTCCTCCCTTTACTGTCACCCATGCTACAAGAAGGACTTGTAAGGATCATTTTAGGGAGGCTCTTGCTCCCAACCAGGCTATATGGCTGTGAGCTTGGCAGCCGCTCCTCCAAGGGATGAAAAATCTTGCAAAAAGTCAGACGGGCATGCATATCTTCATTTTTGACTTAAACCCCACCTGTGACAAACAAGAAGGTAACGAATCACCAGGCAGTAATGGCTGGTGGAACAGGTTCATGGACTATTCAATTCAACCTGATCAGCAGTGAAGTTAAAATGTTGCAGAGTCCCTTTTTCTAAGCCATGTCTTTCTTTTGGGAAAACATTCATTTTAGACCTTTTTTTTTTTTTTTTTAAGCTACTTGTTCTCTTGGCTCTTTGCTCAAAACATGGTGGTTTCAGATACTTTTCTGATAGAGGAGACACACAGGAGGACCTTTTCTTACAAGACTGGGAAGGCAAGGAGGAATGATTTTTCAAATCCAGCTTTGGGGCTCCTTTAGCACAGGTGGTAAACACCTTCCTGTGGATAAATGATATTATCGTTATCTTAGCTGCAAGCCACTCAAAACTTGTCAATTGCTTATAAAAAACTAAACACCTTTATTCCAAGATCTTCTATTGTGCGGGTGATATGAGTAGTGTGATGCCAGGCGCGGAAAGAAGACTAGATTGGACCCCAAATTTTGTGTATGCAGGCAATATTTATTTAAGCGTCATTATGTTCTTCTAAATGATCAGACTATTAGCCGTGTCACATGTCCATAAAGGTTTTTAGCGCCTCATCTACCAAGGCAGTGACAGAACTGATTTTCTACTTATTTAGGTGGCGAGGGAACAGGTGAGCAAAAGCTGCATCTTGGTTGAAATTGTCTTTCCTTCCCAGCCTCACTCAAGAAATCTGAATCAGCATAAAATTGGATGTATTGAACCATGCCTATTATCCCCCCTAGATAAGAAACACCACAAAGGATTGAATTTCATCTGGCTCTTGCTTAATTTGGGAAACAGATGGAGTGCTACATCTTTCTCAAAGAGTAAGGTCTAATGTAGCCCTATGGCGTTATCTATCTGACTAGAGCGAGCCTCTGGATTTTGAAAACTGAACTGTGCCATAATGCAGAGCTATATCCTTGGAATAGCATTTACTAGGGTTTTTTACATAGATTTGGGTCAACTTTGAATTTGGGCCCTGTCCCTTCATTTTGCTGGTTTTGAAACACAAGGCAAAATGCAAATTGCCTTACAAAAAACACCATCAAAATATTCGCAACTGTTAAAATTTTTGAACCTTCTTGTTATTGATAAGTACATATTTACAGCCATCTTCCATTTTTATATGCTTTCTGATATTTACCTGACATTATTTTCTTCCATTTGAATCCCTTTTTTATGTGACCTTCATGGAAAAACACACAAGCCAAAATGTATGATTCAAAAAAACATACAGCAGAATGACATAAAACCTCTAAAAACATTGCAAGGTTTTTTTTGTGGGCTTTTTTTTCCACTCATTTAAACTATTCCTTTGCTGAGAATGTCCCCAACCTGGAGTGAATTTTTATGGAGAAGCTATATGAAAATGGGGGTTTTAAATAGTTACAGCCCCCCTAACAATAACAACACGAACACTGACGCTGTAATAAATCATGGAGGCACAGACACTTTTGGCTGTGGGAGGTGTGGGAGGCCCTCCAATTTAGTGGTGTTGCTTGTCCTCACTCAGCTGACTGGGTTCAAATGAGGGAGAAGGAGAAGAAACGAGGAGGCGATGGAGAAGTAGGAATCCAAACAGTTCAGACCTCCCACAGGGGCTGAGGAAGTACAGACCAAATGGCATCTGCAGTAACTATGCATTGGCCTGACACTTCCTCTATTGGCAACATGAGTTTGTCTCAAATTCTCATGTTTTTTGATAAGTGGGCAACCATTAAGGGGTTGAGAGAAGTGGAGGACTTGAATTTGAGCACTAAGTTAAAATAGTAGTTATGGTTACTGGGAAAGGTAGACACCCCAGGGACTTCAGAGATGCATCCCTTTGGGTTAGGTTCCCAAACTACCTCAACAAGTTTTCCCAACTGCTTCCTGAGCTTTGCAAGTCCCAGGTGTCACATTCACAAGAGTTTTGTAGGCAGCAGCTTTTGATGCACCCCTTCATAGCCTAATGAGATGCAGCATTTTTCTAAGTATGGATACCAAACCCTCAGCAAAGCATCATCAGGACATCAGTGGTCATCCCTGCCCAATAAAAGGAGTCCTCAAAGGAGTGGGAAACATCATGTATAAGAATAAAAGCAATTTTTTGCATCACTCAGAATAGCATGGGCAAAAGGCGAGAGAAATATATGAAACGGACAAGGGAATAAATTAACCTGGTTTTTTTTAAAAAAACTCCAAACTCTATATTTCACACCAAAATGGAAAACTTTGTCTTCTTCCACATTCAGCCAGAAAACGAATGATTCCCAGTATGGATCTACTTTGCAAAGTGCTTATCAGACTAGGAGGGTGTTAAGCTATTAGTCCAGATTTCTCCATGAATAATGAAAAGCTTCTAGAAATATTATCTCTGGGTTGCATCAAGCAAGCAAGAAACACAGGAATCAAGGGGATCTCTTGCAAAGTGCCCAACTTGGCAACATGCAAGGTTTCTAAGAGGACCAACAAATGTATTATCCCCTCTGTTGTCTTGTGTCCTGACAAAATTCAGATAGCTACCTTCCCCTGAGACAGGGGATGAAGGGTTTTTCCTAAGCTCCTGATAAATCTGCTGCCTACCTGGAAGCATGGGCAGGATGTCACCAGAAATGTCTTTATTATGTAAATGGGCAAAGCATTGAGACACGTTGGCAAAACAATAATTATTCAGCTGGGTTGATTCTCTGCAAATCTGTTTCAACCTCAAGGCTGAGACACTGAGCTGAGGGATAAGAAGCCCTGAAGAAGGTACCTCCTCGCTTCTGCTATGGATGCGTACTGTCCTCAGGCCAAGTGTTGCCCTATCAGTGGGCTGTGGAGGGAGTCAAAAGGCACTGATGTTATTTAGACTATCTGCAAAAGGTTTACTCATCCTACAGAAAATCTGCAGCCGTGGGAAGAAGCCCGAGCAATTTGCTGTCTTCTGTGAAATTTGGTTGAAATTGTACGACAGGTTAAAGAGGTTCCTGGGAGGACTGACAGACCGACAGATGCTCCCACAGAGCGTGCAATTGTTTAAGCTTCATTTCACCTGGAAACCAGGTTAAAGACAAGCAAACAGTGAAGTACAAGCAACAGGCAACCAAATCCCCTTGAAGTGCACAAATAACACTGTGAAAGAGCACAAAATCCTGTAGCTGCAACATCTGATCTTCCTTCCCTTTTTATTTTTCCCATTACTGCTTGTTGGTCATGACAGTCATGTCTTTTATACCTTTAAAGGGTGAAAACCTTTATTTCTGTGTTTATTTGTGAAGCACTCACTGCATGATAGGTGCTGAACAAGTAAAATATTAAGCAACAGCCAAATGTGCTCAGAGCTGGAGAAACCCAGTTTATTCTTGATGATCCCATCCTTGAAAATTGCCTTTGCCTGTGTGGAAGAATTCTCACACACACACACACACACATGCACACCCATTTTTCAAGCCTTTCGAGAGCAAGGCATGGCCCCGGCTGGTTTTTGCCAGGAATCCCCATTTTCTCCTCACCAGGCTGGGCGAGGGGAGGGGAGGCTGTGCCAGCTGAACGGGGAGCGGAGCGCAGGTGGTACCCGTTACGGGTGAGCATCCGAGCATCCCTCCTGCCCCAGCCCTCGCAAGGGGCACAGTCCAAAAGGTTTTAGGTTGTTAGTACTTGGCACGGGGCACCCCCACCTTGCGAGAGGCAAGCTGTGGCTGGCCAAAGGGTATCTGTAGGACTCTGTATGGTCGGTGTATTTTCAGATGCACGGGAGGAAAGAATAGATTCCAGTTGTGGGTTGTCCGGCTGACTTCTTCTCTTTGCACGGTCTAATAGCACAAGGACTGATGAAATTAGATTGGCATGGGCATCTGGAAGCTTTACTTGGAACCCACCGATGAGACATTTACTTATAATCCCTACACAGCAAAGTCCATTTATTTTTCCGAGCAAAAAAAGCCTTTATTTTTATCTGCAGATGATCCAAAATTCATCTAGTATTAACCAGACCAAGTCTTTCACATTATATCCTAACTTTGTGTGCAGGGTACTATTGGAACTACACTCTGTCACCTTTCCTACATCAGCCTAAAAGGCTGGGTCTTCGTCTTCACTAAGGAATGTCAGTCAATTTTTACAGCACAGTCCTGTAAGATTTCACAAGTGCTTTGAATTGCAAAGCTCCAACGTGTGTTTGTAGAACCAAAGAAAAATCAATCAATTGTAATAACAAACGAAAGAGTTATTTTTTAAGAATTAACATGCAACTGATTCACCAAACATTTAGAAGCTCAGTATTCTCCAGAACACAGGAATCAATCAATTATACTCTTTTGGAAGATCCTGATACATGTTGTTGTTTTTAAAAAAAAAACATGTAAATTTAAGTTCCACAGTTGCGGCTCATTTCTAATCTCCAATCCGTGGGTTTGCATCTCTGCGTGTCTTGGAAAATACACTCCTGGGCATGCATGTGCAAGTACAATCATGGATTTTTTGAGATACCTGGTGATATGCATTCAAGTATTTGAGATTAGACTTGAGCCTTTAGTCTCTTTCAAGTGCTTAAATAACTACCTCTTCAGGCTCAAGCCAAACCAGTCTCAAGAAGTAGCTTGAGGAGGAGGAAGAGGAGCATTTTAAAATGAATGATCTAAATTCTGCTTCTGGATTGGCAAGTGCTTGGCAGTTGCTGGTTTTGGTTTTTTTTGGCTGGAATAGAAGGTCCTCCTTCATTTAACATCAGAACCTGTCATTGAGCCATACCATGTTACTTTTTGAGGCGGTCCTTGCCTGACATCTCTTGTCTAGAAAAAGGCACTGAAAAAGATCAGAGTAGAGGGATGAAAACATTTGAAACATTTTGTGACTAAGTACGAAGTACAAATATATAAACAAACAAACAAAAAAAGAGAATGTAAACATTCAAAGTACTTTTGAAACTCTTCCAAGGATGCTTTCTTATTTGGTCTTCAGCTTCAGTCTTCTTTCTGACCACAGCTAGCTTAGTCTTTTGATGAACCATTACTATTAGATTGCACCTTAAATTTTGATGAACCATTACTATTAGATTGCACCTTAAATTCTGTATCTGTTCATCCACGCAGCTCAGCCCCAAGTGTCCCAGCCTCGCCAGGCTTCTGTCCTTCCACAGGATGCTCTCAGCTGGACCTTATATCAGAAAATGCAAAGTTATGCCCTGATTTCTATTCGGGGGGTGGGGAGAGATGGGGTGGAAAACAACAATCCCCTGAAATGTAAGAACAATTTGGTGAGGTCACTCTGTTGCCTGCTGTCAGCTCTGAAGGACATGACCTGAAAAAATTTTCATATCTTTGCTGTACCTTATTACTTGCCTCTGGACCACGAAAGGCCCGTCGGAGACAACATGCTGCCAACCCAGCTAGGAACCGCTCTCCGGGCAGTTAATTAAGACGTTTATCCCTTCACTCCCAAACTCGGTACATTTCAATCTGTTTAATTCTCACAGGAAGTCAAAAATAAAGTCAGGGAAGAGCCATATTGTTGCACAACTGTGGTTCTCTCGAAGGAAGGGTTTCGCTCCCAGTCTGGTCTCTCTGTGGTGTGGTACAGAAAAGTTCGGAAATCTTAGGAATGCAAAGATGCAAAATCTTCACAGAATTATACAAAGATTGGATATTTTTTTCCCCTCTGAAGAGCTTTTTTTAGGAAGATTAGATTTACAGCTATTTTAAGCACCTACTTGATTTTCAAAGTCTAGGGTTTTGTTTAAAACAATATTTTTTATTTTTTTTTTTTTGCAACACAGCATTTTCCCCTGGAATTCTTGTGTTTTGGAGAGATGGTTTAGGTACACCATGTACACATGGTGGTGGGAGAGGCAGCAGTCCAGATTTCTGGAAGACATGAGGGGCACAAGGCAAGCATTCTGCAAGGAAATGAGGGCATCTAGCTTTAATTTCCAAGAGGCCCCTCGTATCATTTCAGCATCCTGTTACGCTTTGGACTCACTCTTTTTGCACGCACAGAAACCCAATTAGAGCCGTCCAAAGAGCCTCAAAAAAAAAAAAAGAAAAAAAAAAAAAGACGAACTTAAGAAGCTTTGATTCTTAGTGAAAAAGACACTTTCCGTTCAAGATTGTAAAGTGCTCCCTCAGCCAGAGTTGGCATGCCTAAGCTTTGGACACAGCTTTCCCGATTTCTCAAATACTGACGCAAAAAAAAAAAAGGATTGCTTCATCTTTTTCTTTTGAAGTCTAATCAGGACAGGGTACATTTTGGATAGGAATAATTCTAAACCCTGGGTGTTGGGGGTTTTTTTTTGTTGTTGTTTTTTGGTTGGTTTTTTTTCCTGAAAAGTCCAAATAATTAACTTTCCTCCCGGCGCTGCTGGTGCATGAGCACTGCATTTCCTCATTTTTGACACAAGTGGGATTAGTGGGGGTTTGTAACAAAGGCTTTTCTGACAGTCTGCGTAGCCACGGCCAAACCCAGGAATACTGGGAATCCTGATGAGAAAGCCTGCTCGTTTCTAGCCCAACGAGGTTTGGAAAAGTATTTAAACTTTTGGAGCTTAACTAAACCTTCAAACCTTTGGGTATTGTCACACTGGGAACTGTGATAACTGCAGGTTTTATTATATGTCTTTCTCCTGCTATTTAATGTCCAATTAATTTCATGATAGGGCATATTAAAAAGATGCTTCGTGTATGGAGGAGGATTGCATTTGCTCTAACCATTTATTGTAAAGCTACAGAGGATATTTTAAAATAAATAAATATTAGTTTGCCCTAATTTTTACTTACGAGAAGAATTAAATAAATAATTATTGGTTTAAATCCAAAGTTTTAAGAAAACAGGGAGCATGACTTTTTTTAGAAAAACTAAGCATTGCTCTGGGGAATAGATATCCCTCTGACCCCTATAAAAATCAAGACACAAGGCCAGCATATGGAAATTATTTTCCTCTTGACTGTGACTTGCAAAAGAGACGCCTGGCAACGCTGTGCTGTGTGTTGGTAGCAATCTTGTTAAACTACTCCCCCTCAAAAGACAAAAATATGGCAGTGTTTAATGCTGCCACGGCACAGCCATCAGGAATGCTCCCCACTGCCTGTATGCCACTGCAGAGACTGAAGTTCATCACAGCAGTGAGAATAAATTCCAGGTAAGCCCTCTTTTAAAGGCCCAGGTTAGGTTTTGGAAGCTGTTGAATATGCAATATTACTTGTCTCCTTTTGCTGCAAGATGCTGCCTCCACAGACGGGTCCCTCCTGGTGGCCACGGGTGGCTTGGTTTGGCTCAAAGCCTTAAACACATTCCTGGGATACTCCAGTGTTCAAAATGAAGTGGGGATCCTAGGTGTTTGGGCACAGAACACCTTGTGGGACTGGGTCCAGGGGCAGGAGTGATATTTCTGCATGGTCTGACTGCCCCACTGTTCACAACCTTCCCAGCCCATGTCCTTGCCCTGGTGACACCGAAACATAGACTGGGACAAACCTATAGAATCATAGAATCATATGGGGTTGGAAGGGACCTCTGGAGACCATCTGGAGAACATCCCTGCCGGAGCGGGTCTACCCAGAGCAGGTTGCACAGGAATGTGTCCAGGTGGGTTTTGAATGTTTCCAGAGAAGGAGACTCCACCACCTCCCTGGGTAGCCTCTTCCAGTGCTCACAGTAAAGAAGTTCCTCCTCATGTTTAGGTGGAACTTCTTATACTCAAGTTTCTGCCCATTTCCTCTTTTCCTGTCCCTGGGCACCACTGAGAAAAGATCAGCCCCATCCTCCTGACACCCTCCCTTAAGTATTTGTATGCATTGATCAGAGATTGATTTGTATACATTGATCTCTAGATGGGCTGAAGGCTTTTTCTAACAGATCCCAGGTATACAAATATCATTTAAAATCCCAGGTCTGACCAAAGCAGTCTTTGTCCATGGGTGTCTTGGTTTGCATCGACCTGGGACCTTGTGTAGCAGTGAACATCAAACAAGGGTGGGCAGTGTACCCCATCTAGGAGCTTCCCAAATTAAAGCCACTGCTGATTCCTTGCCCTTAGGTTTCATGGTGCTGAGATAGGATGAACCAAAGGATATTGTCAGCCAACAAGTTAAGCAGAATATAACGGGACATTTGCATTTCCACTCCCTTTTCTCCTCAGTCACTCCCCACAGCTTAATTTCCACACCTAAATATAGAAGGGTGATATTTGCACATTCTTTTGTTCTAAAATTCAATTAATTTTTTATTGGAAGAATTAAATAATTAATAGTTTTACTTAGACTTTCCAAAAACACTCCACTGCTGGAAGGACCTCACGGTGCCTGCACCATACAGCCCAGCCCCCACAAAACTTTTAAAATTATTCCAGCCTTCAGCATAAAGCAGCAAGATTCAATTTTTTGTGGCTGTCAGATGGAAAAGGGCGCTGCTCCGCTCAGCAACACGCAAAGTGTTTCATCTCGAGTGATATTTGCCTAAAAGATTTCTCTCTCCAGCTTTCACTCGAGAGCCTTCTGCCAGTCGTGTCCCAAGGACCAGCTGCTGGGAAATTTAGTAGGAATGTGTATATAGAGAGAAGAGGGGAAATTGTTTTGCAGTTTCTTCTGAACCAATTCTGGCACGAGATGAACATACAGGGTAAGCCGTGTTTATAAAGGGCACTCTCTATGCAGCGCTGAATATGTGGATGTCCCTCTAACAGCAGGGGCCATAATTCTAAGGAACAGATTATAACTATCCAAGATCCAACACAAAAAAAAAAAAAAAATTGAGGTTGATTAACCACGGGCATGCATAATTTATATGTAGTTTGAACATCCTGTGAAAATGGGCCAAAAATGTTTTTTAATAAATTGGGCTCTATGAATTCTAGATGATCTCGAGCATTTATTACTGCTCAGGAAGCTCGTGACAGTATCACAGGTGTGTGGCTATGTATATTTTCTGACTCGGTTTCCCCTCGGCCAGCCAGTTTAAAAGCTAAACTCTTTCCTTTGCCAGCATCACCAGAGTCAGTCCTTACATTGTGCAACCCGGGTTTGTCAGAAGAGGATGGGAGCACCACCCGGGAGCCGTAGGATTACCATTTGAAATGTTACCTCCTGGAAGGGAAGCAGGAAAAAGGTCTTTCTAGGCTACCCTCAACCCAGGTAGTGTGTTGCCTCTTCTGTTTCAAACCTTGCATGTGCCTTTAAGAAACAAAAATTAATGCAAAGCTTATTACAATCCTGGTGGTTGCTAACGCTTTCTCTCTTCCACTGTCCAAGTGTCTGAATTTCAGCTTCAGATGAGTGTGGCCTGCTGGGATTTGAGCTGCCAGTTTAATTAGTGTTCAGTAATTTCAATAATGAGTGACAATTCATTGGGGCTTTTAGGTTGGTCTTCTGTTCAGAAGCAAATCAATAATCCACAGTTTTTCCCCTTCTTTAAAGACAAGAAAGTGGCATGTGAGTTACATCAGATGAGAGAAAATAAATGAGGAAAAGCACAACTCCCTCAGTAACTTGAGAGGCAATTGGCTTTAATGGTGTGGGCAGCCTCCCTGGTTTGTTGATGTTATTGGATGAACAGAAAGGTCATTAGTATCTGGAAAGGGGCTCCAAAGATTCTCACAGTAAACAATTTGCCCTGGCTGTAACCATAGTGATTTGGGTAAATGAACACAGGTATACGGATTACTACTGTATTCCCCAGGCTGCCTATATTATTGCCTCAGAAGATATAAAAACAATTGAGGCTAATTGTATGAGAGTGAGTTTATTACAAACATAAATGGAAGGGGAAAAGAAACCAGATATATTGTTCAGAAGCTTTTTTAATCTCTTAATTTTATATGTACATGTGCACATATATATGGTGCATGAAATGCATCTGTGAGAGTGCTGTATCTCTGTATACACATTTACACATGGAACCCTCACAAACTCATGCACAGATGAAATTTCTCTTACGTTTGTCTCTGGTTTGGTCCCCAGACGTGGTGTTTTTTCCCTCGCTGCCTGGGAGCGGGATGCTCTCCGCCACGGATGCGGTTCTCCGCCTTGGGCACCTTGGTGCCGGTTGCTGGTGGAGTTTGGGATGTTAAGTTTCACCCCACAAACATTTCTTTTTTAACGTTCGGAGACCAAGGGAAAGGGAACAGCCTGAAAGCTGAGAAAAACACATTTACCCCAAGCAAGAGAGCGATGTGCTCTGCAGGACCAGTCCCACCTCGGCGTGTCACCTGCCCCTCCAGCAGCATCACTACGGTAGCAGCATTTTTCCTGTTTTTAAGTTGCTTTGCTCCCTTTTGTTACGGCAACAAAGAGCCAGCCTTGGTGAGGGGCTGCGATTTGCAGTATACAAACCCATTAAAAAAACACAAATGAAATACCCAGCTGGGAAGGTCAAGTCTAATGAGGTGGTCTGTTGTGAGAAGTGGTAGCTCACAGCATCCCCCATGTAGGCCAGAGGTGATTCCAAGTGAACAGCTGCTTATAATTATTATAATCTGACACTTTTCATCCACCTCAGGTGCTATTTTTTTCTCACAAGAGAGCAGATTAATTGTATATCAACTGATATACATAAAAAAGGGTTTGATAGAAGGCTTAATAAAGTAACATTAAATAGGTGCTCCCACTGAAATTCTAATGTGTATATTCTTAATTAAATTCCCTCGTACAGTACAGTAATTCAGGTGCATTTGGATTCCTTTTTCCTCCCCTGAATATAAAGTTTAAAATTATTGTTGCTATGAAACTGAAGGCAAATAGGAAGGGAAAAGCCCTGCAAGCCTGACCCACATAGGCCCCTCTTCTGGAGGGAGGAAAATCAGTTAATGCTCCATCTCTCATTCCGCTCCGCGTCTACGCAGGCCCTTGGTATTCTCATGTTAAAGAATACGCTCTCCCATTAGAATTTCAATAGAACCCTGCTCCCAGGTGAAAAGGCAATATCCACATTAAAATGAAGATATTATTAAAAAAAAGAAAGTACCATGTGCAGCAGTCTATTGACATCACTCTGGAGGGAAACTGTTGATTTAGAGGAGGAGAGGTATCTGGGTATGTGTTTAAATTGAACATTTAATAGAGCCAGTTCAGCCGCTATTTACTAGTGTACAGGAACTAAACATGCAATGTTTACATGACTTTACAGCCTGTCTTTTTTTCACAAGTCGTAAAATGTAACCCAGTGTTACCCCCGATAAGGAATATCCCAATTAAGCCTCTTCTCTAAATACTGCCTGACTAGTATTAAATTGCCTGGTTTGCTGTGAAGAGGAAACTTTCTTTCCAGAGCACGCATCGTGCTGCGTGCGGTGTTTAATCAGACACGTTTAGTACAACTGCTTGAAGAAAAAAAAAAAAAGAATGGAATCTCTCACGAGTCCCACGACGTTTCCTATTGAAATGAATGAAAGACACATGGGGTTTGCTAAAGATTCCAGGCTGGGCCTTCAGAGACCCTGCCGTCTCCCCAGCGCTGGCTCCGTGAGCTCAGTCTGTGAGCGTTAGCAAGGGTGAACCTGGAAAAATGGACATTTGTGTGGCTGCTGGCGTTCCCCAGGGGGTCCACACAGACCAGCAGGACTCCAGCGTTCAATAACATGTACTGCATTATATTGGGTCTGCTGGAGATTAATTCGGCTTGGGTCTCCTGGAAGATCAAATTCTTCTCCGTACTGTTTTGGTATAAACTGAAAACGATAGCGTGCTTCATTAAAATGAGGCCTTTCAATCCTTCCACTCCTGTTCCTGGCACATGAGACCTTCGAACGAGCCTTTTCTCAATAACTTCCCCCGAGTTACCATGGATGATTTTGCATCTGCTCTGCTCTGCTGGTCAACACGCAGATCTCCTCACATCCATATGAACCCAGACTCATCCATATGAACCTATTGGGATGACCCTGGCTTGCTATGGAGTCGTTAGGTTGGTGTTGAGCCTTCAGAATATAAGGAGGAATTTGTTTATTTTTCTAAACTTCAGTTCAAAGCTCAGTGCCGGTCAATGGCCTATTATGGTGTTAAACAGTACATTTTAGCCTAATCCCAAACTTCCCTAGCATTTGGGAGAGATGCCTTCTTCTAATAATTATTATTTACTTCTAATTAAATCTTGAACGTGTTAAGTGATTTTCCAAAATAAAGAAAATATTTTCTAGTGCCCAAAAAGCTTAAGACTGGAGAGAAAAGAGGAGATGTAGTGTTACTGAGGTAAAGTTACACCATATTTTGATAACAGTGGTTTAATGAACCCCAAATACCCACCATCATTTGAGCAGTTCACATTACACTTCAAAGCTAAATGGGGCTCGCAGAGAGATTTTAATGTGTTTTTACAATTTACCCCAAAATGTATATTCAACCCAGACAGGTACTAGATCCTATAAGAGGGTGTTTGTTCTCTTCTTTGTATGACATGACCCGTTAAAAAACATCAACTTCCTCTTCCATCTGAGCCGGGAAAAAGAAAAAACTTCAAAAAAAAATTTACAATTCATCAAGCTACTGCAGGAGGTGGGAAAATTGTTGGTCTTTCCCTTACTTAACTTGAACGTGCACAAAATGTTTATTAGAGAGGAAAAAAAAAGAAAAATCCACCCAATATTATTTGGGTCCTTTGTGTTTGCCCTGTTCTTCCCAGTTTGCTGAGGTGTGTTCACAGAGACCTACTCATGAGCCCCCCACACCTCCACCAGCTTTTCTCCCCGACATCAAATCGTCTGGTCAGTACTTTTCTAGTCTCAGTTGCCTCTGAGCCCTTCAATTCTTCAGCACGGGGAAGGGAAAGGTGTTACATGGAAAGTGGGAAAGGATGTAAATCCTTGCGTGGTGAAGCAGGAAAGAAGTACTAAATACAATGGTCCTGTTTTCTCCTGCTTTAAGCTTTACAGTCCTTTTGCATCACATGGAGCAGTTGGTGATGATCGTGGGACGTTAACCTGGCAGAGTGTCATGGCTTTCCATCTGCATTTTGCTGCACCAATTTTTTTAGAAGTTTGGCTCCCAGAGCCACCAGGAGAAGCCCCAGGAAAGCCCTTCTCACAGGACCAGACCTCCTCAGGCTCCCAAGGAGGGAGGAAGACTGTACATCTCACTCCAACTGCGACTCACCTTGCAGCTCAAAAGCTTTTCACGCAGTTGCAGTTTGAAAGTAAAAGGGGACAAATATAAGCAGAGTATTAAAAAAAACTATTCAAAGTGAAGTGTTTGGCATGATTGGTATGGACTAGAGCTGACTCTGGTTGTAATGAATAATTACAGTCACATTTCCACTGGTCCATGATATCTTCTAAAATGAATTACAGACTCCTCACCCTGCTGCCCCCTGGCAAAGGGTGTTAAACGTTTATGTATCAACAGTTTAAGGACAATAACCTCTGTTTTAAAACCAGCTGTACTTCACAGATATGAGTGTAAAAATATATATGGCTGAATAGCAATCTCTCAGCCATTTGGACTAAATTTGTAAAAATCAAGTGGTTGAATACGGCTGGTATTTGGATCTAAATTTCTTAGTGGAAACTGAGATGAAGCACTAGACATTTTTAAGTGCTTGGGAGGTTTGTCATCCTTACCGCTACAAGTCTCTGGTGGAACTCACCTGATAAGTAGCAGCATTCAAAACTTTTTTACACATAAAAACCACGGTATAGAGCCTGATGGGCATCAGATTACCTGCTGCATGCCTTTTGCCTCACTCTTGTGCTGAGTGCATCTAAATACTTCAGCTGGATGGGGCAAAAAATCCTGCTGACATCATCCATGAACACCACGCTCAGATTTTCCTGTAAGCAAATACTGAAATAACCATGGGAGAACAGCAGTTAGATGAGGGGAGAAACACTAAGATCCTGATTCAGCAAAAGCTTTTACAAAGGTATTTAAAGTTAAGCACATGCTTAAGTGCTCTGCTGAATCAGGGCCTAGGGGAGGTCTTGTTATCTATGAAAGATTTCTAAGTGGGAAAGCGGAGGGGGAAAGCAAGGTGTACAGTTACAGCAGGAGTGTAAAGAGAAAAGGAGAGGTGGGAAAAGTTTTGGGGTTGTGTTTATTATTCTAACTTGCTCAAGAAAATCCACAAAGATGCACAGAAACTAAGGACAAATATCTGGCAAAACTAAAGCAGAGACAGAACAAAGGGAATGGGTCCCAGGGAGCTGGGAGCACCTGAACTGAGGGCACCTTGTCTGATCAGGCAAGTGAAAAACAGGGGAGAACTTTGCTGCTGTGCATGGGAGGACAACATCCTCCAGGAAAAAGAAGCAAGCTCTGTAATTTTATCACCAGGGTCTCTTCAGCATCAAGTCTGAAAGGGATGGAGAGATATTCACTGTCTGAATTCAGTTTGCTAACTTTGGTGCTTTAGCTGGGAGCAGAGATAAGTTCAAGGGCTGAACTGCTCTGGAGCAGGAGAGGCTTTGGGTCAGCAGAGTGGGGAAGCCTCAGGGTGCTGAGGACCCTGTCCCTGCATTTCCTTCTTTGGGGCTGTGCTGCTGATGGACCACCCTTGCCACTGCCAGTGCTCCTCCTCCCTGGGCATGGGGCTGAGTTTTGCCCCCTTTGGGGGCAACCTAGTCCCGGAGTGTGTGGATGCATCCCTCAGCTGAGTGTCACTGGGGACATGCAGTGAGTGTGTTCCATCACTATCTCCAAGCATGAGTGAGGACATCTCACAGAACTCTCCCAGGATGAGTGCCAGCACCCCACACTTGGTCCTGGCCAGTAGGCACAGCACCACCACCAACCACAGTGCTCACCCCCACCAGCCACGTGGTTCTTTAACCATCTGAGTGTCCTCTCAACCACACGGTGACATCCTGCGTTGAACACCACCCTGATCTCATCAATTTTGGGGACAGTAGAGCTATAAGATCAGGGCATCAGTTGGGACCCAGGGGCTCATGCAGGTTGAGTTGTCTCAAGCTCACACCCTCCAGAACCTCTCTGCAATTTGAAGCAGAGGATGGTAAGTGGGAATGATGGTGTGATTTCCTTTAAATGTGTGCTCCTTGTCCAAACTGCCTCCATTAATGACCCCTCCAATTTGGCAGTCCTCTTCCCTCCAATGCAGGAGGCCTAAAGTCAGAACACAAACTCAGACGGCACAAATAGACCCAAGTTTCTTAGAAGAAAGAAAAAAAAATAATCATTTCAAGTGACTGGTCTCCTTGAAGCCTGATGGGTCCTTGTTCTTGGACTGGAAGGGAAGAGGAAGCTCACTTGCCAAAAAGGTTTCCCCTGGGTTGTTGTTGCAGTGGAGAAACACGCAGAGTATTTGTGGGTTGTGTTTGTTCTTGGGAGCAGAACTTCCTCCGTGCGTTTCTTTGATTATGCCCATGTAATACGATGATTATCAGATTTCAGTAACTGTTGCTGTTCTCCAGCTTGGCCCGTGGCAGTAAATTAAAGCGGGCGTTGTGCTTAGTCCTGTACCAAGGTACTTTAATCACGTAACGTGACCATTAGATTCTCTGTCCACAAATTGGCCACAAGTTTGGTCAAATTATCAAATTACATTACTGGAGTAATATTAAAATCATGTGAGTCGGTTTTAAATCCCAGTAGTTCATGAACTTTTTTTAATATCTGCCAAGCTGAACAATGGGACCCTTTGCAATCCCCCGGTGAGCACCTATTAAAACCACAATTTACAACTATACATATCATCTAACGTGTTAACCAGGTGTTCCAGTGTTATTGTTTGAAATTCTACCTAGGTTTAAATCAAATGAAGAAAAGCCAAAAGTCCAATTAAAATCCCACATTGCCTCTTTATCGTGTGTAGGTGAAAGACATTTGTTATAGATTTAATGGCAGAAATCTCATAAAATTTTAGACCATCCTCTATTCTTCCCAGTTTCTTGTTTCTTGCTCAGATTCTCACAGCTTACTGGCATTTCCTGTTCTTAGTTGTAAAAAAAATAGAATAAATCTAGGAATTTCTGGCTTAATTTTAGTAGCATCCTGGACACTCCAGCAGAATTTGACAATTGAGTGTTGTCATGGGATATTAAAATCCTGCAGTGGGCCCATTTAAGCTATTATTTCATAGGCTGTCCCTTAATCAGTTCCATCCCTTGGCTGTGCACTCTTTGCCAACATGTGTCTATTTTATTTAATAGTTCAGTGACAACAAATTTATGTTGCTAAGCTCCAAAAAGTAAACCTTACCAAAATACCTCCCCAAACTGCCTTTACAGACATCCACCAAAGTAATATGGAATTCAGTTGTCTTCACTTGGCCGTAATTACTTCCAGACCCAGGCTGCCTATCTTTGTCTTTGGCCATTTTTCTCATTCCACCCCAGCCCCGAAATAGTGGTGTTTCTTTACATTTATGGTTTTCTACTTAGATTTCATTGTCACCCACCCCTCCTACCTTTTGATTTTAGCAGACCTTGACATTTAACTAGTGACCTAGCTCTCCCTCCAAATATATGTTTTCTTCTCTGTTTGACAAAAGACTTGGGTTTTCAGTGCCCAATAAAACAAATTAATTTTCTTTCTGTGAGACAACCTTCCCCACCCCCCCCTTCTTTTCTCAGGCATTAAAATTGAGACAATGAAAAAAGTCACCGTTGCCTCGCTAATTTCAAATCCATTGAATAATATGATAAATGAGATCAACTTTTTGTACAGAATTAGTGAAACTGGCAAAAAATAAATGTGTCAGTTACAGCACATCTGTTCTCTTTTACGCTTTACTTAAGAAAATAATTCTTGCCAGATTTTACCCACCCATAATAATTACACAATTTTTACAGATGTAGTTTGTAACAGCTTCACTTTGGTCCAAAACCTTTAATATGACTCGCAATGAATTTACTTCTTGGCTTGCACTTTATTATGTTTTTGCAATAAAGGGGCTGAGGTAAAGTTATTTGTTTCCAGCTCTGCACCTTTTACTAACATTTTTATAAACAAAACAGCAAGGCTAGAAATTATTGTTGCTGTCATCACCACTGTTACTATTGCAATTACTACACTTTTTGCATTTGGACATTTAATTTGGCATTTGCTTGAAGTCTGTTTGCCTTGTTCTTAATTATCTGTTCTTGGGGAGCACCAGAGCAGGGAGAAGGGTACTCAGGCGTGTCCAGCTGCAAATGATAAACCATCATGACTTCCATCGATGTTTAAAGACAACAGCACTAATTATTGGAAATGGGTCGTGGCTATAAAATTTTGAGCCAGCTCCAGAGATCCCTGCATTTCAGGAGTGTGAGGGTCTCGAGCTTTGATTTGGAAACACAACTGGTGATCCAAAGTTCAGGCCACGTCCATGCCAGAGACTCAATGTGGGCCAAGCTCTAATTGTAACAGCATGGCAGGCAGTGCCACCGTCGTTAGGCTCTGTCTCGCTTTTACATGGATTTGCAAAACTTTATAAATCAGATGCAAATATTTTCAGCTGCTGAAACTTGCCATAAAATACCCTGGCCTTAGTCCAAATGAATTCTGACATCCAATTTTTTAAAAGGAAAAAAAAAAAAAAAGAAGGAAAGAGAAGTTGCAGTTTCCTCCCAAAAGCAGATAGGATGTATGGGGTTTCTTTTTCAGGGCCAGATACTTTAAAAAAATATTGATTTGTGGGGAACAGCACGTTGCTTCATGAGCAGAACCAGCCCAGGAACACTGCTTTGGAAGAGGATGCTCCGTTTAATTAAGAGGCATGGGCAGAGTAGTGGCCACAGGCTGGTTTTGGTCTCCTAAATTAAACTTCTATTACTTTGAAAGAGGAGGGGTGACGAGCTGAATGACCGTGGTCCTCTCAGCAACCACCGAGCCTATGCATTTGTTACCCATATAGATCTCTGCTGCACTAACCAATATTATTGTTATTATAATTCATGGCATAAACTGTAACCACTTGCAACTGCTACTCGCTGCACAACCCAATTAAGAGCAACAGAAATGGCTACATTTAATGGGTCCAATGACATGATAATGTGTTCAAAGGGTCAGTGCCCTACATTGCACATCAATGGCAGTTGACACACTGTTTTTTAATACTACCACTTAAATATGCATTAGAGGTTTAAAAGGAGCATTGAAGTAATGAGAAGGGTTAGACTTAAACTTATAAGTGCAAGTGAAGTGTGACCTGCAAATATAAGTGTTGATAAATTCGGGATAGGGTTTTTTTAAGCATAAATGCACTTTTAAGATTTACGCGTTTTTAACTCGGTGCTTCTGCAAAATCCAAAGCATTTACTGAGTTCCCTCAAAGCAGCGGATCCTTCACCAGATGAGGCCTGTAAGTGGGACAGGGCTTTTTTTCCTCACAATATGATGGCACTCTGCCCACAAATGCACAATTTTCGAAGCAGAGTTTAGAAAACCGTTCAATGTGCAATCACAACATGAAATAACATCTTGTCACAGCATGCTAGACAGCTGGGCACGGTTCCCTCCTACCCCGAACCTGAACCCTGTCCTCATGGAAACACTTTCCATCCCTTTCTGCAGCACCCGCAGGAGAGGAAATCATCAGTGAGACCCAGGGCACCCTCCCAGGGATGCCCCCCAATTCCAGGGGGGTTCCCACCCGATCAGGAGTGGTTTCACAGCTTGCCAAAGTCTTCTGGTAGCACTGGGGTCTTAGATCTTTTTCGGGTTGCTCATTAAGCTGCTCCCACTGGATTTTCCCTTCAATCTGTTTTTTTTTTCTTTTCTTTTTCTTGTAGGTAGCTCACAGACACCTAATCAGACCACAATAAGGGTAGAAGTAGGGGGTGAGTTATTAGGGGCTAAGAGGCTTGTGATATCGCTATCAGCTCCAGCCTGGACTTGTTAGAAGTGGGACACCGAGGCCATGGGAGTCACGAGGCATCAATGAGGTTCTAGGTACAGAAATAAGTCCTCCAACCCTCTGCTCTGTCCCACAGAAATCAGGCAAATCCTCCGCGAGTCCTCCAACCTTTGTGGGGCTTGTCTGTGATGAAGCAAAGCCAGCTCTGAAATCCAGATCATCTCCTCGTGGCCCTGGCCGTGCCCACAGGCGCTGCGGGGGGCTGCCGGGTGCACCAACCCCGGCATTCACTTTTTATCAAAAAGAAAAATCTAATATTTTGGCTGTTGGATCATTTTTTTTAAAAAAAACCTGACATTGTCCCTATAATCCCATCTGAACATTGTGTTCATGCGAATTAAATATGTTAATAATCACTCCCTGCTCCTGCCATTTAATCTTTTTCTGGTTTTTTTTTCTTTTTTTTTTTTTTTTTAAAGTTGTTTAGCCAGATACTGGAGCCGGTCCAGTTCCCTTTCCAGCTGAGCCCTTTCTCTTGCACCCCACGAGCGCATTGTAGGCATCTTGTTTTTGGAGATAACAGACCATATTAGCTCAATGAGTACTTACAGTTCTCACTACCACTAACCCCCTTTCTCCGGCGCATTGCCAGATAACTCTCTACCCAACCCCGAGCCTCTGCAGCACAAAGAAAGTCTTTGGTGATGTGGCGGCGGCACATTTTCCCGAGCAATGCGCCCGCCTTCCTCCCCCATTTACAGGAGGAACCGGCTGTAATGAATTTAGATGATATTCAGCTCTACTACGCTGCTTAATTCACTCGGTGGCCTTGATGTTATAGGAGATGAGCAAAGGGACCGGGGGTAAATCCAGTTGACTTGGTGTTAAAGTTAACATTAACAACAGTAACAGCAAGCTCCCGGTATTCGACTGTCACTGACCCTTCAACACGACTCAAAAGCGCTGTGATTCCCATATTTCCCCTGCTAAAGCAAATACAAGCCCGCCCGGTAGCGTGCGGTTGGTTTTGAGCGTGCCCTGCGCTGGGTGGTCTGGGGACTTATCCTACTTCCCATCTCATTTGCCTGCAAACGCCTTCACCTTGTCAGGGCCAATAATTATCCGGCCGGCGATGCTCAGAGCTGCCATTCCTTAAGATTGGATGAGATTGAAGAGGCTGAGGCTCGGCTCCTCTGTGCATTTTCTCCGTCAGTTAGTGTATACACTGGGGGCCCGGCGAGCCCTACAGCAGAGCTACACTAACTTTCTCTCCCCTTCCTTATTATGGAGCTTAATAACAGCAGGCAGTGTATTAATATGTAAGAGATCAAGAGATTATTGATTAGAATCACTTGGCTAATATCCCCTGTCTGTCATGTAGTTCAGCAGCCCTTTCATGATTTTTTGTGTCAGTCCATTTAAATATTCATGACAGAGTTGCTTTGTACCTCCACGGCTGAATTTCTAATTAATCTGTCAAAAGAAATACAATATGCCCCTAAGCCTTATTATTATAAGGGTCAGCTGAAACAGAGCTGGCCTGGCTAGGCCTAAGGGGTAATTAATTATAACAATGCGGTGTTTACCTTCGTCGGTACCTGCGGCCTAAATGAGTGCTAAATTAGACTCAAACCACTTCAGTCCGTGTTTGAAGCACCCCGATATGCCAGACTAAATCATAATGATGGGGAGGAGAGAGCGGAGAGCCGCTCCTGTGTAACAACATAATCAGCAATTATAGCTAGGAAATGGGGAGAAGGGGGAATTTTATCTCATTAGAAGAGCCCGAGCAGAAAGTTTTTTTTTCTGTCACCAGCTCTTTTCTTTCGAATTCAAATGATCCCACTCTAAAGGTGAGGGATCTCAAATTTAATTCCAGTGCAGAAAGCCGGCCTAATTAGTGGTATACTTTGGCTAAAATATGAATGACATTTGCTCCAGCTTGCAGCGGCCTATTAATAGAGGGTGTCAGAGTGAAACATTAAGTGTATCATTCTTCTGTCAATTTATTTCTGTCATTATTGTTTCTTTATTTCCTCTGCCACATTATGGTCACTAATTTCTTCTCACTTTTATGAGATTCTTAATGTGGGCCTTTAATGAACTCCAAAAACTCAACCACAACTCTGAAATTAAAATACTAGTCTCCTGTCAGTGTGACGCGACAGAGTAAAACTTGAATAGTATCATTCTTCTGTCAATTTATTTCTGTCATGATTTTTCTTTATACCCTGCCACATTATGCCCACTAGTTTAATTCCATTTTTATGTGACTTGTTAATGTGAATTTTAGGTGGCTTTTAATCACCTCCAAATTTGTAGAATATCACAATAAATCATAACTGTATCCCCTCTTATGACAATTTATTTCTGTCATTATTTTTTATTTCTCCTTCCTTATTACAACTCCTAGTTTCATCTCCTCCTCTGTGACCTTTACATATAGTTGCATTTTGAAAAGGGAGCACAGCCAAAGTTTGCTCTTTTGCAGCATCACAGCAGTGGCCATACGGCGATGCTCTGCCCGTCCAGTGATGCTCTGTCCATCCGGTGATGCTCTGTCCATCCAGTGATGCTTTGCCAGTCTGACAATGCTCTACTCAATGGACAATCTTCTGTCCATCCGGTGATGCTCTGTCTGTCTGGCAATGTTCTGTCCATCCAGTGATGCACTGCCTGACGGGTGATGCTCTTCCCACCTGGTGATGCTCAACTCATCTGATGATGTTGCGTTCATTTGACGATGTTCTGTCCATCTGGTGATGCTCTGCCTGTCTGGTGAAGATCTGCCTGTCCAGTGACGTCCTGCCCATCCGGTGATGTTCTGTCCATCCAGCAATGCTCTGTCCATCCCCACCTTGGTGCCAGCTGAGCCATGTCTCTAGCATCAACCACGGAGGCAGACAGTGAGTTCGGTGCCTCAACATTCCCCAACAGCAACCAATACATGCCCCAACCTGGCCCAGCGTCACCAGCACACTTGGTTTAAGGGGTAGTTTGAGTAAATGACATTTCATTAACATTATTGATTGGGGCCAATCTAATTCATCTGTGTAATGAATGGGTATAATTAATTGATGCTGGGGATTCCCGTTTCCAGCGATTGCTGAGGGACAATGCAAACACACCCTGCTGCAGCACCAGGAGGTAGCGTGGTGTGTTCAGCACCCACAACACACCCTGTACCTCCCTTTGCAGTGGTGTTTTAAGAGGAAAACTTCTTCAACAAACACAGAAACTTACATCAGTTCTTGGATAGTGACTCACAAAAAATTCTGAGTGTTTTCTCCTTTTTTATCTCCCTCAAATAGCCGCACATCTAAACTTCAGCCTGGCTGAGGAGAAGATGGAGTAATCCCTAGCCAGTCTTTTGAAACTGTGCATAAAGCATCTGTAAATGATGAAAAAGGAGATGAGGGGGATCTTTTTTCCCTGAGATGATTACAAACAATCATTCACAAACCAGACCAGCAGTCTCCCTCTACATGCCCAGTGGGTGATGGCAGTAGTTTCCCTTTACCCACACATGAAAACAGAGTGGGGAGACCGAAACCATGCCATAGTCACTGCAGATCTATCATGTGTGGTTCTCCAACCTGAGAAATAGCCCTCTGGAGTGCTCCAAAAGGAGGTGGAAACCTTCCTCCTCGGGCTCAAGCCATCACATATCAGTCTTGACATTTTCCCAACTGTCCCGGCATGCCTGGCATGCAGGAGAGATCTGCAGCACCTCATGAAGTCAACCCCAAGTATTTCAGCTAGAGTAAGGAAATGGGTTTAAAGTCTCGCTCCAGGGTGGTGGTGGCTGTGTCAGGAGGGAGAATCCTTCCCAGGCGTGTTGGGGTCACGACAACAGTGGAGACTCAAGAGGAAAATCAGCTGAGTCTGGGTTGCACTGGAACCACAAGCAAACAGCAAGTAGGTGGATGAAAAATGAATATGCTTAAACAAATCCACCACTGATTTGGACTGGATTTTGGATTTGACAGTACTGATTCTCTCATTAAATGGTCTGAAGAAATGCACAGAAGCCATGCTGGTGAAGCACTACTGCTTTTGGCTGGTGTGGTCCCAAGCCCACTTTGCCTTGTTCTGGCAGATCTCCAAGGGCCTGACCTTCCTGGGACAATGTAAGGCCCTGGGGACACCAAAGGGGTGTTTTGCTCCTATTTTGCTGGGTCTCAGATGTCATCTGCGAAGCTCCTGGAGATTCATGAAGCTGATGTTCTCATTGGGCAGCAGTGTTGGGCAAGGTGGGGCACGGACATGCTCCAGGTGTGCAAAGCGCAAGCCCTCCTTCCCTGAGCTGAACACACTGAGATCCTTTTGGACCAGGATAAAGTGAACAAATTGCACAAAGGAGAATTCCTCCCAGAAGTGTGACACCGTATTTCCTGCATCTGTCTGCTATTTCCAAACTGAGAAGAAATACTACATCTTTAGGCTCCAGACTACCATTAATTAGGTGCTGGTGTGTGGCATGCATATGGAGGAGGCTCTCAGAAGCACTGCAGCAAGGACCATATCAGCTACAGGCCTCCTAAAGGATGTTAAATGACTGTAGGATTTAACTCTACACATATTTACCTTTTTTCCATCAGCTTTAATACTTTGGCAGAGAAATAATTTTTTCTGAAAATATGGAAATACATGCCTTGGGAGCAAATGTGGCAAGCGGTTGACATTAGTCTACTTGGACACCCAGTGAAGTCAGAGCACAGGTACCCTACAGTAGCTCCTTCGAAATCCAACTCCTTAGATACATTTCATAATGTAATTTTTACATTTTGAGGACCTGAAGATGGAGAGGAGCTCTCTATGACAATTTGGCTTTGAGATCCATTAAATCAGGCTAAGCAGAATCTGTATCTGTAATGTCACATTAACACAGTTAATATTGCTGTTTTGCTAAGGCTGTCTATAGACTGTTAAAGCATGAAAGTCCTATAATTTCATAAAAATCCCAAGTATTCAAATTTCCATACAGTGGTGCTTTTGTATCTAATTTAAAATGAGTAACAAGCTTACTCTATACATACAACAGATCATTAACTTGATAAGATACTGGTAGCATATTAAGTGAATATTGTGTTGTGCTAGCAAAACAAATACAGAAGAGAAATTTGCTAATGCAAAAGATTTTTTTATATCATTAGGAGTGGGTCATCTTTTGGTATTCAAATAAGTAAACTGAATTCCATCACTGAACACTCCAGCTTATTTTAATCCCCTCACTCTAATTGAAAGCAAAAGCACAAGATGGAAAATGGTCCATACAAATGTTAAAGGCTCAGGTTCAGATTATTTTAATCATTTTATTTCTTTTTTTTTTTTTTTTTTTTTTTGGAGAGTGCTATTATCCAAGACATTATCTTTTATAGTTTTACTTCTCCTTTTGTATTTTCAACCTTGCCAATTCTTAATGCAAAGAGCTGGTTTCATTTTCATCCAGGCTGTGTTTCACATTTGGTAGAGGCTGCCTCTCCTTCAGTATTTGTCTAAATAAAAGTATATTTTAGACCTATGAAGCTTGTATCAGTAACATGCATATTAATTTTAATTACAAAAAGGTCCAAACTTTCTATCTAATTTCATATTAAAGCGCTCTTTAAAATTCTAGCACACTGGAGAGAGAAAAAACATTAACAAAAAATATTTACACAGGGGGTGTTTCTTAAAGAATGAATTATAATAATCTCAGAGAAAGGGCCTAAAGGGGGAACGTACCGAGAGGACTGAGGCTGGCGGTGTGGGAAATCTAGAGATGTAGGCAAACCTACACGTCCCCGCGCGGTGTTTGTACTCAACTGCATTGGCAAAATTTGTACTCCTTCCCCTGCAATCGTGACAGGGCCTCAGAGTTAGTCCTTTGTCTTCATTCATCAATATTTTTGGGGTTTTTTTTGGTAGGACGATGTGGGTATCAGAAGGTGGGCTGATGGGTACCGCCTCAGGGATGTGTGTGATGCCTTCCCTGCCTGATGGCGGACGGGACCCTCCGGACACGAGCTGCATCTCAGGATTTCCCTGCAAGGGGCAAAATGTGTCCTGGAAAGCACAGTTTAGGGGGTTCCTTTCCAGCACGACAAAATTTCTGATTTATTTCCTTTGATATCTGTATTTAACGGGCTAATTTCTGACAGGCATCAGAAAAATTCCTCAAAAAGATGACAGGGGAGACAGTGGACAGAGCTACGAAGCCTGCCGTCTTCTGTGGGTTTTTTTTAATTCTGTCAGCTGGATATTGACTGACTTTCTAATGCACACTCCTCTAATTCTTAATTAGAATGACATAGCTAATTAATAAGTTTTTTCCAATTATAAATTAACTTAGGATCAGAACTCTGGCTTTGCATGTAATTTCCTATAATCGCTAAAGCTACTGCAAAAACATGTCTCCTACCAACCGTAACTTTTTTATTTAACACAGACAGACAAGTTCTCACTGGGTTTAAATTTTACAGCAAATTATCTCTGTTGGGATTTATGAAGGGAAATTAAAAAAAAAATTCAGAAGAGTTTTCTCTTTTCTTTTTTTCTTTTTCTTGCCTTTTTTTAACGCTTCTTTCTTTCTTAAACAAAATAGCATCTCTTAATAGACAATTTCTTTCCGAGATTTAAAAGGAATTCATCTTAATATTTTAATGTTATTACAGGGAAGGAAGAAAGAGAGCAGGTGATAATTCGTTTTTTCATAACTGTTACCACCTTTTCATGGTTTCTGCAAAAATGATTTGGGAGGATCCCGCATGCTGCTCATTTATAGAATCTTAACTGGAGAGACACTTATCTCTTTAGTAATGAACCAGTGTAATTAAAGGTGGGAATGTGGAAGAGTTCAGGCACTGGCAACATGTCACATAGTTGGCTGCTGCAATTCCTCAGTGGTTTATCAAAGACTACTCCTTTAATATGGAGATTACACTTATGTACTTGTCTGAACTTGAAAGGCATTTGCCTAATTTACTTATTAATGAGATGTAAATCTATTTGTACGGCACGTCACAAGTTTCCTGAAATCGCTGCTACTTAACCGGTGATAAACCCTATGATTTAAACGAAAAATAATACATTTAGCTTTCCACATTCATTCTGTTAAAAATTGATATAGTCTATGTTAAATTTATTAATATTGCTTGCTGTCATTCAGTTTGCAGCTCTTACTGAAATATGACTTGACAGCGGCCGCATTAAAGATGTATGCCATTGTATTCAACAAAGATTAATGAAGCCCGGTAAAAATAGCTGTAAAAGAGAAAGTGATCCGAATGTAAAATCAGTGAATTAAATGAGGCCTTGCATACCATTTGTTAATATGCATGAGGAGGGAGGCAGCGAATGAAAATGTCTCCCTGCAAAGTTCATTTGGGAATGTTTCAATATTGTCTGAATATCACCAAACTATTGAACAGCGGCTTAATAGAGCCCTGTGTAGCGCCGAGGCCCGTGTGCCGGTGCCCTGAGAAATGCCGGAGACAAAAACTGATTCACTTGCAAACAGGAGGGAAGCCTGCAGTAAAAATAATAATAATCTGAGCCTAATAATATAAATACATACAGGATAGATGTTCTCCTCCTCCTTCTTCCCCCCCCCCCTCCACTCCACCTTTTTCCCTCTGTCTATGGTGGAGGCTTTCAGTATTAAAGCCACTTGTGATAGAGAGCTTTAATGTTATATGCCTTTCTTTTTTTTTTTTTTTTATGGAAGAATTGCATGCAGCAACACTTAAAAGGCTTAGATTCTCCGGATTTCTGAGAGGTTAATGTGTCTGTCTGTCTGGGTGTCACAGCTATTCCTACGCCGGAATCCGTGCGGCGAAAGACTTTACGACTTCTTTGAATATTATTTTCAGGGAGTGATTTATTTCAACAGCCCTCATTATAAAATGCTACTGAATTTATAACACACAGGTTAAGACTTCCAGATAAATTAGCGCTGACAGAAACTAGCATGCAGTAGTCGCAGTGTAAACATGCTGTATTTATCAATCAAGGCACTAAGGTGTTTTGATGGACTCGAGCCGTTGCTGATGGGCTTGTTTTCAGATTTGAGCACTAAGTCAAAGATTTGCAGAAAAGACCGTTCTGAAATATTTCGCTTCGGCAGTTTAAAAATATGTATTAATCTGGCTGCCCCTTTGGTAGTAAAGTAGTTAATACACCCGAAAGACTGTCAGCTTGGAGGCAATTTGGAGGTATAATGTATACACGTATGGTGTAAAAGCTTGTAGAAAAGCTCTGCCTAAAGCATCAACTTTCCCAAAAGAGTGAACACCGGTGTTCAAACTGAGAACAATTCAGAGGGATTTTCATAAGGAGGCTCAACTCGTGTCACCTGATTTTACCAGCTCACCACTGGTGTGGGGGGCACAGACACCCCCTCGATTTTTGCCAAAGGGGAGAGGGATGGAGCCCAGAGTTGAGTGGTCCAGAGATGAAGGGAGGAGGGAGGCACTGAGCTATGTGCTGCGGCAGGTTCAAAGTGGTCTCCAACGGGTCACCTGCATCCCCCCTGCAGCCACCACCAACGGCGACTGGAAAATAGACCTCAGCATTTTAAGGAAGCTTGAGTCTGTGGTTTTGAGGATTCTGGGTCAGATCAGCCCAGTTTGGTTTGTCCCAAAGGCATGAGGCAACTGGCAAACAGACACTCTAACTTAACAGATGAAATTTCTTACTGAAATTATTAAAGTTTTGCATTTGGAAAAAAAATGTTTCTCTTTCATGAAATAAATTTGTGTATGAAACAAAGACAAACAAAAAAATCCACTCTGTCCATATATATTTTAAAAATTCCTACCTATTTGCTCCCATAGTTTGCTATTTCTGTGACCTGGAAAGGGTTGGCCAAAGCAGTACCGAGTTCCATCACGTTTTGTATTAACTGCAAAGAAATAGCAAATGGAAAGGCACAGGTCCAAATACTGGGATTTTTAGCTTTTGTTTATACTCTCCAATTAAAAATAATTTTCTTTATCTCATTGGGTGACCACCAAAAATGAGATGGTAGAACCACTCTTACTTTATTTTGGTTTTTTTCATAAATAATGTCCATGTTATTTTGGAGAGAGCCTAGAAAGCATAAGGATCACAGGTTCAGGCCTATGGAAAAATTTAGAATTAAAAAAAAATGCTATATGTGTACAATATTGAACACTGGATGACATGATAAATAATTTCTTTGCAACTTGATGTCCTTCAATTGTCATGTTTGAGGAAACCTCTGATATCCATGGAATATCTGTTTCTGCCTTTGCTTAATTAAGAACATTTGTCTAGTTGCAAGCCTTTAGTTCATCAAGAGCAGACATTAAAAAAGGAAACAACAAACACCCAATGGGAGAAGAAGCAAAGAGGTTGCCCTTTGGGGTCCCCAGTCTCCCTGACATAACTAATTAAAACCATTCATAAGGCAACCTGCACTAATGGCCAGACACAGGCTACTCTTCCTCGACTTTGGCTGCAGCATTAGCACCCTGTGGAATGACCTATTTGCTTCCCTCATCCCTTTTTTCCTCTGAAGACAGTGTAAGATAATACCAGGAGAAGGCGAGGCCCTGTATAATGAAGCAGCACAATTAGTATGAAGTTGCTCTTGCTTTAATCTCCTCTCCCCCGCCTTTTCTGCACAACCCAACTGAAAGGTTTGTCACTGCTCATGGATGAAGGCATCCCCTTGGTCATGTGTTCCTCCTGTCTTCAGGGGTGAACAGCCAGACAGCCAGAATAGGACAAAAATGAAAAAAAAAAAAAAAATAGATGAGGCAGCTAAAATGTAAGGAACAACTTCCTGCAGTAATTACCAGGTTTTGTAAGCAAAAACTCCCGCCTTCTGCACCATCTCTCCATCTCTCAGTAACGTCTTATTGCTTTGGAGGTGATGAACAAAGCTCTGCAAGGGAAAAAAGGAAGGAAAAGTCTTGCAAGTTAGAATTAGAAAAGCTATAAAAGAAAATGTTAACTTGTGTAATGAGAAACTTTTTATTCCAGTGACAAGACTTACTTTTTCTTTGAGAACAAGAGCAGAAAGGGAAAAAGCAGCCTCCTGGGGAAATGGCAGGGTCTCTCCCTCCCTTTTCCCTATGAGCAATGTCTTTTCTTGGGGATTTTGTTCCCCTTTAACCCGCCCCAGGCCGTAACATGCCAGCGGAGCAAAACCTTCATTCCTGATGGTGGTGGGCCATTATGGGGAGCAGTCACAGCAAGGTTGGGAGGGCAAAGGGTATACACCTTATGTGACGAGCTGTCACATAAAAGCTCCAACAAATGGCCCTATTAAGTATTTTATTTTGAAATAATTCCCTTCTTGATCCTCACATGGTTTTGGTAATACTATTATAGGAGAGAATATTTATGTTATTATTATTTTTGGAAAATAGAAATGTGTGCTAGATCGTTGTGCCATATCCCAGCCCAGAGCTACACCACAGCAGGGAGAAAACCACATCTCCATTCCATTCCAGATGTCCACACTGAGCAATGCAATGCCGAAGGTGGTGGCTGGGTCCCCAATGACTGCACACCCCTTCACTCTTCCCACCACCATCCCCTAGGCATGATGCTGAATGTATTTGACATATCTTAATGCTTGTCATTGGTCATCATCCATGGGTATCATCCTCTCGATGTCCTCTTGGGGCTGGTGATCACCCTCTGTGTGACTCTGAAACCTCCTGCAAAAAGCCACAAAGACATGATGGGACATCACATCACCCTGCCTCAGAGACACCCCCTCTGCAACTTCTTTCTTATGTTTGAAATGAGAAAGTGGTTCATAAAGGAAGAGCTGGGGGTACAGAACATTCTGATCTGTGATTTTTGGACATTCCTGTGATTTATTGTTTGTGAGCTGTTTGGTTCTGTTGGGAACCCATGGCAAAGGCAAACCCATGCTTTGCCTTTGGCTTGGAAAGTGGTGGGGGTTTATTTTCAACCCTGGTCTGGTGGAAAAAGCTCCCAATATTGGGTCTAGGGTAGAAGCAGTGTTTCCTCGCTTGGCAGCAGCACAAACATACCGGCAGCCATAGTAACTCTCCATTTATTTTGTTGCAGCAATTTCATTAATTGTAAACCTGTTCACTGTTTGACAATGAGCTATCGCAATGGGTTTGTTTACAAATAGGTTTAACACCAAAGACGGTGCCTGTATAAAAAAGGTCTTTCAACAGAAATGTTAGTCCCTCGAGTGGAAAATAACCCCTAAATTCCACTAGTAAAATTTTAATTTTCAAAAATGTTACACATTTACTATAAATAGCTGTCATCTGTCAAATAAACGGAGCAAGTCCTGGGAGCCTCCCTATCAAAGGAGACCATTTCAGAGGCAGCCTTTGTCTTAAATGGGTCTGTAGACATGGCTTGTGTTGGTTTTTGAGTAATCCCAGCCTGTTTATAATCTCATCTATTTCATGGAGAGGATATGAAAATAGCTCCCCACTGTATGAAAATTATCTATATTCCAGTGCAGACAATATAGTCAGTCTATTGAAAATAATGGAGTGAACTCAGCTACGCAGTTTATTTCAATGTGTAAAGTCTTTGCACATCATAATATCAAATAAACTCTGCTGAAAACATCGTCCTCATATAATTGTATTATACAGGAGTAGTGTCACCTTTTGTTTAGAAGAGTACCATTATGCTTTTATGATATACTTTAAGGAGAACTAGATGGTACCATTGATTCTTGTACTAGCATTTTACATCAAAAGACCTATGTCTGCAGTCCAGGTCACTGAAATCACAAATGAAGTGAATTTAATGGTCTAAGTTTGGTCTCCAGAGAACAACAGAATAGTTAGTACCATCATAAAGTCTGACAATGTAGCCCTTTTGGCAGGTTTTTGTTGATAATAGGCTTGAACTGCAATCTTTTCACCATGGTATAAGAGGATCTGTTAAAACAGGCTTCAAACACACTGGAAGAATAAAGTAGGGAAGGCTGCAAGGCACAATATTATGCACACCTGCACCGTACCTAGAGTAAGGTTAATGCAGTAATATCTGTGTGAAAACTGCCTCACCCCCACATTAAAAGCAGCTTATCATTAGGGATTACCTAGCCACTGCACCAGCTGCAAGTCTTTACTTAAAGACTTAAAGGTAAAGCTCTTACAGTTCCCAATCCAGTGACATTTGCAGCTCACTATAATTTATTGAATATCTTCCAAAGAGCAAACACAGGATTTCTCTTGGTACTGTTTTAGTTGGGTTGTAAACGCTTGCCATTTACCAAGAGAGAAAAAAAAAAAATAAAGGCAGGCACATTTACACTTTTGCAAAGCATCATGTAATATTTTGAACCTGTCTTTTCATGCTGACTCTTTTCATGTTCAATCTAAACACTGTTTACTCATTTAAAGTCTTGTTATAGCTCAGCTATGAAGTGCAGTGCACACACAGCTTTCAAAGCTTCTGCGAGAGCACCTCGTTCCCCGGTTTCATTAGGAAGACCCATGCTTGTCTGAAGAAAGTCTGAATTTTTAAAACTTCCCATAGCAGACACTCAGAAATGTTCTCCCTTCAGCACTTCATAGTCCTGCTACCGAGACCTTTAGAGACTTAATACAGATAAGAATCTTGAAAAGAGAATTTATCGAGGCTATCACCATTTACACGGCATGCTGATCTATTGATGAAAATTATAAGGAAATGGTTAAATAAGCCAAATTACACACTGGGTGATGAAACATTTTCTTTGCCTTGCCTGTAACATGCATGCAAATTATATTAATAGGCTATAATTATGTAAACTTTATTATGTGTGTTAAAGATAACATTAAAATTATAAGACAAATGACACTTAATCACCAATGGAGGGTAATGATAAAAGAGTCAGCAAAATTAACAGGCATCATCAAGATTGTTGTGGTTGCTCCAGCAAGAGGAGTACAATGAGCCATACCATTTTATATAATAATAACACTTAACACTTACACAGCACTGGTCACCTCCAAACTGCTTTACAAACACTAACTAATTATTAAACAAGCATTTGGGGCCAGCTTGCTAAATATATTCCCTGACTGCAAACAGTCACGTGCTTAAAATAATTCAGGAAACAGACGTTTAAATGGTCTTCATCTCTCCATCCTTCCCCAAACCACGTCAACAGACTAAATTTACCAGGGCAGCAGAATAATGCCTTGTATCCTATTGAATTTGGAAGAGTAGGGTGGAATTAGGGTACTGGACCCATCACTGGGATGCACAGCCCCTTTAGAGTGGTTTCTCTCAATAGTTCCTAGACCGAGCTGATTTTTCAACCCAAAGCCAAGCTTCATACATGTTAGGTTCTATTTTTCTTTCTTTTGCCCCAATATAAAAATTTCCACTCCACCAAACAGTTGTTTGGGAGACTTACTCCTTGTTTCTTGGCACTTGCAGAAACAAGAGACCCTCTGTGAAGGAACCCAAAGCTCCTGAAAGAGGCAGGACCAGCAGGACTTGTCCCAATTTAGCTGATGGGGGGGATCCAAAATATTCACTAATATGGGCAAAAAAAGATATTTTTGTGCTTTGACAGCTGTGCCAAAATGTAAACTGTCCCTGCCTCAACGGGAACCGATATTTCTGTTTGTGCAGGGCCTTCACTATAAATATTTTTGCTGCTACAGAAATAACACTAATCACATGCTTAGCAGCACCTTATGGTGTCTCCTTCATTAGTCTCTTCGCACAAAAAAAAAAAAAAAAAAAGCAGGGAAGATGGCAAATTCTGAAAGGTTTTAGACTTTTGACAAGACATCACTAAATCTGGGAAAAAAAAAAACTCCAGGTCTTTCAGATCACTCAGTTCAAGCTCACCCCAACAATTCTGATTCCTCAGAAGAAAAAAAAGAGATTTAAAATTACAGCTATCATGTAAAATCAGCATCTGATAAAAACAGAGTGGAAGACTTCTAAGTCCTCAGTGTTAAACTGCAAAGTGGCATTTGCCTTGGCTCAGCTCCGAAACAGCACCTGCTTTAAATTAGACCCATCCCTGTGTCAAAACTTCTTATGCCAGTTACTCCTGCAGGTTCCCACCTCCTTGAAGTGTCTAGGTAATCAATAATGCCATTTTTTCTAGTTTCCATACTAGAGGGAGCACTGAAAAATGAATGGCTGTTTAACAGGATTCTCAGTATGGTTTTGGAATATAAAATTCTCTGAATGCAATTCCAGTATGAAAATTTTCAGGGTTGTTACAGAAAAGAAAACGTGACTATTGAGTTTTACATCCCAAACAAGTACAAGCTGCATGGAGAAATGTAAGTATTTCATCAGTGTTCAAGCATTGGAGAAAGGGAAACTTCTCACTGACTGTCATTCCCTCTGAATAACAGCTGATAGAGGTAATAAAGATCATGGAGATTTTACTGTGAAAAAATGCACAATACACACTGGTTCTTCATAATCCAAAAAGTTATCTGGCTTCATTTTTGTGTTCTGTATTAATATTTGCAATTGAATAACACTGTTTATTTTGAACTGAGAAATGAAAAAAAGGAATTAGTTATTTAGAATAAATCACTGCACATACTGAGGCATACAACAAGGCTCTCCTTGGCATCTGTCAGCAATTTATAAACACTATACCTAATGACAGCCTAAATTCCAGGATTAAACATGAACACTAGCGAGGTATCACTGCGCTGCGAGTCTTCCAGGTTGTAGGCGACATATAAAAGTCTCTCTTTTCTGAAGGCATAATGCGGTCTTTAGTCAGAGCTTTTTTACTTTTTCCCTGCCTGTCCAAAAGCACGGCAGCACCTCGTTACATGCCAGGAAAATGGGCATTTTAACGCTGCTGAAAGAGAGAAACACAGCGGCCCCGATTTGCTGACGGCTCCGGCTGCAATAAGCAGTTCTACGTGCCAGCCTTTGATCTGTATTTTCTAAACTTCATAACAAAACTTCAAGAAAAAAAAAACTATTAGCTGCAAATTAGACATTCTCATGGAAGCCTAGAATTATTTTTCAGGACAGAGGGCTCAATTTCCCAATCTCAGGTGTATGATTAAAATCAATTAAATCACTCTTCCAATGTCAGCGGCAAGATTCTCCTGACAAATGAAATTATGCGAGAAAAGTGTTCTCTTCACTCTTCAACCCTTTCTCAGCATCACTCACATCCACAAATGAGATCAAAATTTTCAGCTCGGGGATTTCAGAGATATTTTCCATAAGAACATGAAAAATCCCAGGAACCCTATGTAAGTAGACTTTATAGTCTCTAGTGGCGAGATGCTGATGGCCTCTGTATGTTAGATATATTCATGACTAACTAAAATGAAAAGTTCGAGTGGAATTTAACCATTTGGGGACCACACTAGCATTTTTTTCATAAATTAAAGTTTTAATGGTAGAATTATGTACCAAAACTCTAGGATGCATGTAGTAACCTTTCTGTGTCTCTTTTCATTCCTGAGGAAGTCCCCGGTGGCTTTACCCTATTGAAAACCTGAATTTTATCAATCTCTCTCAGCTGCTTGCAGACACAAGAGCAGCAAAGCAGGAGAGACTTCAAATGACCACATCATTTGTGGAGGCCCTGAAGGGTTAATAGTTACTTACAGTGGTATTCCTTGAGACAAAACAAGGTGGGTTATTTTTTTCTAAAAAGTAGATAAATAAAGCTTTGGATAAGAAACACCACTTGAAATGCAGAGATATCTCATTTCCAGAGGTGTTCTGACGTGGCTGAACTGTACCTTCAGCAAATTATTTACCTCTTAATTTGTTAAAACATATGGGCTTAGAGGTAACTTTGCCCATGAGGCGTACATCTATATTATATGCTTGTTTGGTTTGACTTCATTTTCCTTGGAGACTTGAACAAATGTTTTCCGCATTTCAGAAGTTGGGATGTATTTTTTTTTTCCCTCCCCTCACGTGTTGGAGGCAGCCGTGTTACATATGTATTTTGTTTCTTTTGACTGTGTTTAAAGAGGAGAGTGCTAATTTACAGTACAACCGGCAAAGTGGAGCAATGTTTCAGGATGAGAAACGCAGCCTATTTATAAACCTACACGGGAGCTGCTTTCCAGCTCCCTCCACCCAGGCCAGGCTGGCGTTTTGGTTTCTTTTCAAATCACTGCAAACAGCCTATTCCTCTGCAAAGCAGAAAAGGAAGGATTCGTGTCTCGTTGTTGAGTTTCTTTCTCTTCAAGACAAAAGAGTAGAGCAACCAGGAAACCCCACATGAAGTCCCTGTTGATATAGTAGTGCCTTAGCACAAAACCACTTACTAAGCATTTGGAAAAGTGCTTGTCCTGCCAACGACTTAAAAAAAATAATAACCCAGTAACAGATTATTGGTGCAATGGTAATTGAAATAGCATCATCCATTTGGTAGGTGCTGTAGCTGGAAAAATTGATGGGTGGAATGTCCCCCTGGGTATTAAGTGGTGTGTCAACAGAGTTGATGGAAGGAGGCAATCAGGCAAAGGAAATGCTGGAGGAAGTGGCCACAGTCTTGAAGCCAACTGGCTAATCTTGGTTTGAAGTTCTGGTCAAATACTTAAAACTGTTGAAGATTTATTCAATGTAGTGTTACATGGCTTCTTTCAATGAGACCTCTAAAAGTCCAGAGGAAAGAGAGAGAGCTCTTTTGGATTGTCTCATTTTTCTTGCCTTCCATTTCACATAAAATAATGAACTTGTTGAAGCATGACTCCAGTGAGATCAATCACATTTTTAGCTTTTCCATCTCTTGATACTGTTCCCGTATCAAGACTCTCAAACCGGTGTCCACCCTGGTTGTGTCTCACAGGAGAGGTCTACACAACGTTGGCTCCAAGGAGGGTTTTACACAATTTTGCCTAATTCTCCTTTCTTCTTTTGCTATAATATGGGGAAAGTGGAACCAGACTTGTTTGTTTTAAAATGGTAACAAGGTGACTGACATCCTCAAGAAGAAGAAAAGCTAGAAACCCACTCGGGCAGGCTGAAGGCTGGAAGGCATCTTCTCCTTTTTGCTTTTGGGTGGGTTTTTTTGTTTTGTTTTCTGTGCGTGAAATCAACACCTCAAAGTTCTTTTTGGTTTTCCATTTGTTTATTCCAGCCATAAATATTTTATCACTTAAAAAGGGAAGCAATGTTTGCTCCTAATTGTTTTTGATTAAATATGCTAATTACTTTTTGGAATATTAATGACACATACGGTACTAAATGTTTTAATAATGCAATGAAATAAGCCAGCAAATATAACTACAAATTAACCTGAAACTGCTACATGGTTTTCATAATTTTGTGTTATAACAACACAAATCTAAAGGAAAATACCAATGACAAACCGATATTTCTTGCTTGCTATCTAGAGCTCAACTAAACAAAAAACTGAAACAAACAAAATGCCCAAGTGAACAGAAAACTACCACACTTTGGGACCACTTTTCTTTGCTGCAGGACAAGGAGAACAAAAATAAAGCCCAAGTGAATACTGAGAATATCTCACAAGTGTGTGCTGACCATGGAATGGGTCATAAAATTTTGCCTCCTGTGTCCTTAGGCTCAAAGAGGTCCTAAAGCTCACCCCTGAGAAGTGTAGCAGTGACTGCAATTGTGATGCTGAATTAGTCTGCAATCACACAGACTATCATTAGGTAGGAAACATTAAAGTTTGGCCATCAACCATTATTCCCGCTTTTCTTACTTTGCCTGTGGTGGGCAGTTAATATATTATTTTTTTCAAATTTTTCTTTTCTGTTCTTTCTATCTGCTCAAGAGAAGATAATACCTCTTTGTTTAGGCACGTGCAGAAGGTAGACACCTCTGCTTTTCAGTGGCAGAGGCACGAGGAATGGAAATGCCTTTTCAATACAGGCTGCTAATGTGTTCCCGGGCTGAAATCAAGCTCCCTACCTACGGCAGGCTCCCCAATTCCCAGGACAATCACACTGACACAATTAAATTCTTCCTCTTCTGTGACAGAACTATATTCAATGGTTAGTATTACATTACACTGAAAATAATTAATATTGTGGAGGTTTTTGCATGTTTGTGTGTTAAAGACTTGACCTTTTAATTTGTTTTTCCCTCAGAAATGTTTTGCAATCTAATGATTTATATAGACAGTTCAAAGTTGCCAGATAGTCTGTCAGAGCTTTCCAGAATAACTATGATTATATTTTCCCGTACTCGGTGTCAAGGAGCCATGTTTTGTTTGCTGTCGTGTGGATAACTTTCAGGGGTTTTATTTTTGTCAAGTCTGGTGGAACAGAAGCGTTTTACTGCCATGTAACGAGGCACCAAGCACCACCAACCAACCACCAACCAACACACCAGTAAAGATGAAGACCAATAATATTGTTTCTCAGCTGACAAACAAACACTATAGTCTTTCAAACGGACTTAATTTGGACATAGTTATTTGGAAATAAATATTTTAAAATTTTGAAATTACTGCAGAATAACAATTTTCTTGTTACCCAACTGGTGTGAAAGCAGCTTCAGCACAGCAAATGTGTTTATTTGATTTATGCCAAAAATTGATAAGCAATTGATAATGACTTGATAATTGATGAGCCAATCAGCAAGCAAGGACCTGAATTTTTTTTCCTGTCAGGTATTATTGTTGGCTCTGTTATTAGTGGCACATTCAGCTACCAGGGCTGTAAGGGGAGCGAGCAGCTCCTTAGTGCTGACCTGTGTGTCTCTGAAGAAACACTCTGGGAATCCTTCCTCCTAGATGTACCTTGAACATATGGATGTGTCTTTTACTGGACTTTTAGCTGTGACACATCCACGCTTTGCTAGCCAAGGCTGAATTATTAAATGATGATATGGACTATGTCTATAGAGGACCTAGGACCTCCTTCTGAAATGCTAATAAAGCCAGAGGGAGAGAATTCCTTAGGTTTTTCTCCTGGATTTAAATTCTTGAGTTGAGAAATTCAGGTGAGTAACTGCAGTTTTAAATAAGCCTGAATTTGATATTTGGGATCCTATCATAGAGGAAATACTTTTGTTTGGATTAAAATTAATCTTGAAACACAAATTTGTTTGAAGATCAGCAAAACCCATAACCTCATTTACAAATTGTGTTTAACTTCGAAAGCCCGTGCCCTTTCAGATTTAACCTCAGACTGAAACGAGGGTGCCAAAATATTGAAAGAAAAATTAGTCTTTTGTTATTTTTAGTCTGCAGGCATGCTAAAGCTACCAAAAACGTGTCTTTTATTCCTAGGAGATTTTGAGTCTAGTTTTGCAGGCCATAAGGGTACAGCTCTTTGGATGGGTATCAAACACTGGGTGCTGATGGGGTCCCAGTAATGGTTTTACCATCGACGGGGTTGGAACGGGACCAAAGTGGAGAGAGCAGAGTTTTCAGCCCTTCCCATCTTCCTGCCTCCTCGCGGGGTGATCCCTGGGCGAGGTCGCATCGTGGTGGGAATCCTTTGAAGAGGGACACTGGGAAGGTGAGATCTGTTTTCCAATGGCTGCAATAATACATCAGACTTCCGAGGCGCACCGCGAGACTGCGCAGGGGTGGACAGAGGAAAAAACAGGCAAGAAAAAGAAGAGCTAATTAAGGATATAATCTGAATTGAAACTTTCGGAAAGCTCGGATGTGCATGAAGAAAACTAATACAGCAGACTTTGAAGCTGCCGACATTTTAACCTCATAGTCAAGGCCAAACTCTGACAATCAAACAGATAAAAAAAGCTCTGCCTGCTCACAAAGTAGAGCCTGAGCAAAAGAAAGGACTGGGGCAACAGACGGTTTTATCCGACTGCTCTTTCAGTAGCTTTAGCCCCCCACCCCAGGGACAACTCACCTCTTGGGCTCCATCAATCCACCTCCATGCTCCGAAACCTCTGCCACCTCTCAAGCCGGAGAGTGATGAATGAGCAGAGACAGTGCGTTGCTGTGTACATGTCTGCTGGGGAGTGAGTTGAGAATATTCATCTCATTTCACTTGTGACCTTTCTCTATTCTGCAAGCCCGAAAGGTCTGGGCTGCATAATCACATCTTGGGATAAAAGATAAGTGAACTACCAAATAAATAGTGGAGTGTTTACATGACCTTATGGTTTTACAGTCCATATTAATTTTTAATTGCACTGTTAAAATATAGTAAATATCTATTATACAAATTAAGTGGTAATAGGTATTTGTATTTTTTTTCATGAATTAATCTTAAAATAAGCTGATTACATAAATCTTTAGCCAAGCAGTGGCTAATCCTGGGCACAAACACTACTTTGATAAGATACATTCAAACAAACATTTTTGTGGCAAAATGTTATCAGATACTAACACATAATTAGTCTAAGACATTTGGTTCAATGCGAGCATTTTGGAGTTGTGATCATTAAGTGAAGGCATTGGGAGAAATCCAAAAGGGAGCAGAGGATTGTAAGCACTTCAGGGTTCCTTTGTGGATTCCGATTAGGCTGCTGGATTCACTGCTGTTTCCTTATGTAAACATATTCACATATTGCCATGGTGGGGAAATCTTTATCAAATTAACGGCAAACAAAGTGAAGTTCATGTAGATGAAATTATTATTCACCCGGATCCGTATTGGGCTGAAAGAGAAATTGGGAAAGAGGATCAGAACTCATGCAAGGAGTGGAATCCCAACTTCATTCTGAGCATCAGGAGTGAGAGCTCTCACCAGGAGAAAGGGAGGATGGAAAGAGGAAATAAGCTGGCATATGTGCATTAGCATTGGGTGTTGATGCATACATTTAGTTCTCAGCCTGCATTTCTTACTTGGATTTACTGAGCTTTTAATATTACCCGCATTTCTTTGAGTAAATTTCCTGTTTTTCAGCACTATTAAAAGTATTAAAACAAAAGTACCAGTAATATCTTCATTTACTTATCCAATACTCTGAAAAGACTATTGATTAATACATAATAAATAAAGGTTTTTAAAATGCTTAATAGTGGCCTAATAGTGGAATCTAGTAAATACTTCATTAGAAAGGGTTATTGAACTCAGACAATGGCTATTTGACATGCTGGAGTGCAGAGGAATAGCCCCTTAATTGACAGTGCACTCTATTGTATGGAGGCCTGCTTAAAGAATTTTTAGTAACAGCTTGCAGCGGCGACGAGGAAGCCACTTGGTCAATGCACTCACTATCGATGGAGCCCGCTAATAGCTCTGTGAGAGCTGCCTCCTCGTCTGCAAGACACTCAGAAGAAGGAAGAAACATCTCCAGGATTGTTTTCTAAGAACTAACTGCACACAAGAGCCCTGGGAAATAAAATCTCCTGAGTGTTCCCACGATCCCTGCTGAATCACTGAATCCGTTGGGGATCCTACCTGTGGTCACTGAGAGAGGTGTAAACTGCCATGCTCCTCTCTGTGAACCCCCAGCTCCCAGTGCAAGCACTCAGCTCCAGCATGATCTGTCCTACCACAAAGCCTTCTAGCCTATGATTGATGAGTCCTACCACAAAGTTTTCTAGCTGTGCAATGGATCAGTCCTATCACAAAACCTTCTAGTTGTACGATTGAGTCCTACCACAAAGCCTTCTAGCTCTACAATGGATTGATCCTACCAGAAAGCCTTCTAGCTTGGTGATTGATCAGTCCTACCACAAAGACTTCAAGTTGTATGATGGACCAGTCCTACCACAAAGCCTTCTAGCTGTACAATGAGATACTGGCAGTGGAAGATTGTACCATCTTCTCTACCCACACAGCTCTTTATTTACCAGGTCCTTAACCTAGAGACTTATGTAACTTACCTTCAGGATCACAAAGGATGCCTCTCCACATGACAACAGCCTGCTCCTACTCCCACAGCCACCTTTGCCCACGAATTTGCCCAAAATCATCCAGAGTCACCACCCTGCTCAGGCCCCAGCATTTGCCTTGGGGGACTTAGTGCTCTCCAGGACCCTGTGTCACTGAGGTGGTACTGAGGACCAGGTACTAAGCATCTTTATACCACAAAGACATAAAAAAATATTTAAACCTAAACAATATACTGATTCATTACATTATGCACAGTCACAGTTTAAAGGCTCTGGATATCTTTTTTCACATCAAATGGAAAAAGCTGGGATTTCCTGAATTGTCAAGTTGAGGCTGGCACTGGGCACTGCAATCCCTGCTGCCATCGGTGGGTTAAAAAGCTTTTCTTGCTTTGAAAAGGTGATATTTTGAAAGTTTGCATGAGCAAAGCAATTGTTTGCCTTTCCACTTACAGTGTTTGGTTTCTTGTTCCATGAAGTAGAGACGGTGTAACTAAGCTGCTCCTCGCTGCTTAAAAAACAATAAATCGCAAATTTCTTAGAGATGGCGTTTTCTTTGCAGTCTCTGCCCCTCGGTACACAAATACCTGAGACAGGGACCGTGCAACAGGAAAATGGGGTTTTTAGCTCCCGATTTCTGCTAATAACAGGGTTTCTAATCTCATTGCTATACGGGGACTACTCATACATGTGAAGCTAAACCCGTGCATAAGCATCTGCAAACTTGGAGATTTCAGCCACATGTAGAAAAATACAAGTTGTGGGTAAAATAGATGAAATCCGTATACTTCATGTATAAAAAGTGCCCTGATCTACAGTGGTTTTCTTCTCAGGTTTCCAATGAAAAATACTCAATCACTACTACTGGGTGTCACTTTAAAACAAAATTGACTCTAAAACGCTATAAAAACACCTCTTCTGTCAGGTTAATTGGCACAAATAAGTGCCTTGGAGAACACGGGGTATTTCTTGAAGTGACACAGATAAAAGCAGAGCTCTGCAGAGGAAGAAAGGCTGTGGCAGCCCCAGCTCCCTCCATCAGCCTCCTCTCTCCACTGGTACTCCCACTAACATTCAAAATATTGCATTTTTACTACTTTTTCTCCCAAATCCTCGTATTCGCTTGGTTGACCCCCAGCAGATTCAGCCCTGGGGAATTCATGTGGTGCCAGCACCCACCTGGGGAGGTCACCGAAACCATCTGGGTGGCAGAAGAGGGTGCAACCCCGGGGGAATCCTCCCCTTCTCCTCCCTCCCGTGTTTCTCAGAGGGGCTGAATTACTCCAGCATGTGGGATTTGAGGACCATGATGCTGATGCCTAACGCCCAAGGACCGACTGCTGCTCGGGCCACCTGGGGACAGACCAGAAAGGGGGATCAGGTCTCCCACCCTGCAAGTTTTAAAGACTGGAAATCATCACAAGTAGCTCACTCCTAAACAATTCTATTTACTAATTTAGATGAGAACTTCATATTATGTCTTTATACTAAGTATTAGATAGATAAAAAAAATCTATTTAGATTTAATATTGCAGTAGCATCTGGTCTTTTCATCTAATTTAAAGGCTGGAGCCTTTAAAGAAGGGAAATCTCCAGCAAGAAATAATACCCATAAGCATTACAATCCTTCTCCCGCCTCGCTTACTTTAAAGAGTAATAAGAAATCTCCCCCTACAGGCTTTTGGGGGCTAATGCAAGGCAAATAGACCCTCCTCGGCCGCGATTTGTCCTCTTAAACACAGGACAATGGGCACAGGGTGCGGAGGCCAGGTGCGGGTGGAAAGGAGAAGGTGTCTCCAGCCCAGCAGAGGGGCCGCCCAGGGCCCCAGCACCGGCCCCCGGGGCGATGGGGGAGAGCTCCCCAACGGGCGCTGCGGGGGCACCTCCGCAGAGGGTTAACAATTATCTCCTGCATTTTTCACTCTTTATTACCAGAACTCCACCGGGCAAAAACATTTTGACAAGGAAACTATTTCCTTTTTTCCTTTTACCTGTTTTAAGGGAAGGAATTAATGGGATAAAAATGCAAATTACTTCCTTCCTTTGCATGGAAAAAAACCCTTGTGCTCCCTTACTTACCAATTGACTGTTGGTTTAAGCTATTCACCGGGAACCGATATCATACATATAATACCAGCAAAACCGAATGACGCTAATGTAACATGCATTTCCAAATAACACAAAGAGATTTTATATCCACAAATTATTCTCAATTTCGTTTAGGGAAGGCCTGCTTGGGGATTAGGGTAGTTGTTTGTTTATTTGAATTCATTATAGAACTGGGAGTTTATTATATTCTGTACTCACTGTAAGGTAATCAAAATATAGATGGAAATTGGAATATTTTTATTGGTGCCATTTACATAGGTTATACACTGTGCGAGAGTGAGAGTGCTGTGATAAACTTGACATAGAAGTTGCAGAATCCTTTCTTGTCTAACTGTGCTTTTAGAAATCTCATTCTCACACAATCTTTGTTACTTGATTTAAGAGGAACCTCTCATTTTCATGGCAACTTTCTGTCCATGTCTCTCTTTTGTAAAATATAATAAGATGCAGTTTATTGGAAAAGCGGTGGCTGCAAATCAGAACCAACCCTCAGCTTGATTTGTTTCACAGAACACAAAATTTAACCAAAGAATTTAATTGAGAAGAAACTTCCCCGTTGCCATTTCGCTTTGCTCCCAGTGCCCCCATCATTTTATTTATTCCAGTAGTAAAAATAAATCTTTAATTGGAAGGAAAGTGATAACTGAAGTTTAATTAAGCTAAGCCAATAAAGTGAAGGGAAATTACCAGACTAATGTCACGCACGGAAAAGGGGCCATGCAGGGCTGCAATTTGGGCTGCTCCCGAGTAACCTGTGGAGAGGCTATTTCAGCCACTGTCTTCCTCCCACCGCTTCAGCTGCTTCATCCAGCCTTCCCAGGGGACACTTGTCTCCCAACAGCGCAGTGTCTCGCTAGGGAAGTCCCCAGCTGGATCATGTACAACATGCACATGAGTTCATCCTTCTTTCTCAAAGATTTTCTGTGCCATCAGAGACACCAAACCTGTCCTGCTGTCAGCTGCTGCGTGCACCGAAAGGCATTTTAAGTGGTCTCTAATAAGGTATTTAATATTTTTCCCCAAGATATTGGAGTTTTGCAAAGCAGGAGGAAGGGACCGTGCCACAGGATGGTCCCTGCTCACAAAGGATGCTTTTTGGCTGCCCAAGCTTCCAGCCACGGCATCTGCAGGGAAGATCCCGGGAGCAGCGAGAACATCGAGCTTCCTGCCAGCACGTCTGCCAGGGTGCAGGCTTCTTTCATATTTATAAACATGCTGTGGTAACAAATAATAGCTGTTACTGGCTTTTTAGGAGAAGCTGTGAACACTAGTTTACTGGCAGCATGTCCTTTTTCACACCACCAGATTTATAAATTGCAAAGCCAGGAGGACTGAGTGTGATCGGATGGTTTGGCCTCAGCATTGGACTTCCCCTAGCAGCCTGAATTAGAAAATATATTTTTGAGGAAAAACAACACCTTTTAAAAATAATTTAAAATTAGGGAACTTGCCACGCTTCCTCATACACTCTTGTGTCAGTTCATCACTCTCAACATTAAAAAACATGTACCTTAATCACTCTTGTGAATTTATTTCCAGCCACTGACCTTGTTATATCTTTGTCTGATAGATGAAAGTACCCATCATTAAAGTTCACTTCATCGTGTGGGTGTGTATAGGCCATGGTCAAGTCATCCTTAACCTTCCCTTTGATAAGCTAAATAAACGGAACCATGAAATCCTTTTCTATAAGATATATGTTCATTAATCATTAGCCTGTTTTTCCCTCAGAAACCTCTTCTACTGAACCACAGCCTTTGTGGTCAGCAGCCTGTGCTAGCCCCTAAACAGCCAGGTGTGCCTAATAATGAAATAAAATAACGAGGTCCATGTAACCACCCTGATTGGCACCATCATGTTGGGAGCTCAGGGGTACTTTCTTTTCCATCTTGATGGTCAAACTGGCCTTCAGTTATTGCCCTCAATACCCTGTCTTCCTCTGTCTGCCACCCTTACACAGTGGTACCCTACTCCTCGATAACTTTATGATTTCTTCCAGGTTGTGGATACACCTAATGAATTGAACTGCACCAAGAAACCTGCCAAATTATGGTAAGTCCTGATTCCAGTTGATAATTTGGGGTTTGTTAAATGACTGGCTTTATAACCATGTGCTGATTACCAAGTCACGGAGCAGTGACTAACCACGCTGACCAGCACCGTGGGGTTCCCCCCCATCAGTGCTTTGTTAATTGACTGTTTAATTTCTATGCCAGCATTTCACATGGAACTAGTCTTAGTAGCTATTGTTTCCTATTGTCCCAATCTGTTATTGACATGGGAAATTTGACCGTCATCCTGTGGTAGGAGTACTAAAACTGTCTTCTTTCTGAGTTATAAAACAAGAATATTTATTAAAAAAAACCAAACAAACAAACAATCTCATCTTCTGTGCCCTGGTGATTGTTGTTCTATTATTGATATCTAGAAAACAACTTGTACTGGAACGCCCTTTTCTTCTAATATGTTTCAAGCTGCTTTTTCTCTTATCTGAAAGCAGGTATTTCTCCTCTTATGCTTTGAACTCCTTCATAAATTTGAACAATTATGAGCTTTCAGAACAAATAGTTATTTTTAAATCTAAAAATAGATTTATTTTTTTAAAAAAATATCTATTTATCTAAATTTCCTCCCCAAGACAAACCATGGTTTGGCTTGGTCCTTTTTGTCTTTTTCCTTTGACCAGTTCTGCCTTACTGAGCAGTTCTGGGAGGTTACCATCTAGCAAAATTTAGAAATACCATTTATATTTTTCTGCCTAAATTCTTGCAACTGGACAGTTCATCAGGCAGAAGATATTAGAAAAACTGGCAGCCATAATCGTGTGGGTGGAGGTGAGGACATCTGCTCTTTATATCATGAGCATCGCCAACATGCTATAGACATATCCAGGTTTCTGTTCCAAAACCCCCTCAAGAATATACCGTGTGGAGTTCCAGCTCGCTGGAACCTCCTGCTTGGTTTGGGAAATTTTGGCAAGTTGTTTTCCTTCTGTAGCTTGTTCATAATTTTCCTGGTCTTTACTACATGGGTAAAGTGTGCCCAGATTTCATGTGCCATTCTAACATATGTTCCGTGATTACATACAGGATGTATAATCACTCTTCTTTACTGCATGAGTTCAGCTGGCACCACTCGCTGACACAGTCCAGCGCCGCGAGAGAGTCTTGGGGCAAAGCGTGTTCAAAGTTGGTAGGACGACGGCGGCAGCAGCTGAACGGCAGCGTGCCTTCCTCTAAATCTTTAATGTGGGCTTGTAGAGGCATCCTGCTCGCTCATCCTGGAAGCACCGGGCACAGCCGAGCTGACAGCCTTGAACATTGCCCAATGTGCTGTGACTGGAACCAGCCACCGCTTCACCGCTCATCTTCACCCTGGCGTTCATGGCTACCTTGCTGTGCACCATCCCTGGGAACAGCCCGAGAGAAGGAACAGGACTCAATGGCAAGCTCAATTTTACAGAGAGAAGCACCAACCCACAACCTGGTTGTCGCTGTATCATCCCACCTTGGGTTCATTCATCCACCATGCCATGCCCTTGATCAATAGCAGAGCCATGGATCACTCAAGTTTGTTTGAAAGGCCAGCACAAGACTCTTCCCACTGCTCTTTCCCTCTGGAGGACCACCACAAGCACAATATCAAAAACTGAGTGATGGGCTGGTGATGGTAGAAACATCAGCCCACCCAGAAAAAATGCATGGCAAAAACTGGAAAAGCCTAACTGTCTCTCTAGAGAAAGAAGAGGTCATAAGAGTACCCTAAATTACCTTGAGTATGAAGATTTATTTATTTTGTAATGCATCAAGGAAGAAAAATTTTTAAGTAGTGTGTGAAATCAAACCTTCTTACCACTAAAAGTAGGGAGGTAGTTACAGCCAAAAGGGGGGTAGTCTGTCTGCACACAACAGCACTTAAAAACCTCAGAATCAGATATTTTTTTTAAGTATCTAAACACCTATAAATGTGGATAGACAAACTAAGGGGAATTTTTGACCCTCAGAGAATCTGACTCCTGTTGGGACAATCCAGTTGTCTTGAATACCCCATGAGGCACTGATCAGTCGGTCTTCACAGAGCTTTAAAAACCTGGCCCTTCAACGCAAAAAAGAATATATTAATCTCAGAGAGCGCTTTATCTTCTCATTGTCCCATCACAAATTCTTGCACAATATCCCAGAATTAACACAAATGGGTAACTGTTCAGTTATCTTTAAACGCCTATGGGATTTGATAAGCAATTTCATGAAAATAATCTAAATATGCATAATAAAAAAAAGAAGGAAGTGATGTTCTGTTAATGCATCACTTTTATTGTGACAAGTTTTTCTTCAAATGAAAAATAAAAGTGTAAAAACTTAGAATTGCAGTACTGTTAAGCACCTCCTGGGATCATTATAATAGACTGTACAATTATTACCTGAGCTGAAGCGCTTTTTAAAAAAAAGAAAAAAAGAAAAAAAACAAAACAGCAATAAATGTAATTTCATTGCTCTACCCGATATGCAAAATCTGCCTAGCATCTATTTCCAATATGAAATCAATTTTACATTTACTCATAATACTGTATGGAATCTTACTGAAAATCTTGATGTAATTTCTATAGTATTTTTAAGATTTGTACTACAATATAGCTCAATATAACTTTTAAATGGTTTACATCCATCATGTCACTAAAACGTTTTTTAAAATATTTTGCTTGCTATTATGAAGGTTGAGGAAAAAATAATGAAGGTATTTCTTTCTGCAAAATGCTGTGCTTTTTCTCCCATGATCAGTCCTGTTTTCACAGTTCTGGACCCCAGCTTTTCACAGGATCTCAGAAGCTTCAATGAAGGAAGGGTCAGGTGCCCACGTTTTGTCTCTATGGACTACAATTCTGTTGGCTTAAATGCAGGAGCTATGAATTTAGATAAAGTTGAGGGAAACTAATTATTACACACATCTCTTAGGATGATCTGTGTGCCCATGCAGCCTCTGTTCCCCTCAGTATGTTGGGGTATATGGGACAGCATATATGCTGGTGATGACCAAATCTATTAAGAGGCATTAGAAATGTTGAAATACATTTCGTACCCAAGAATAGTGAAATCTTCCAATAAGAAACCCTTACCACTAGCAAAGCTAGACTTGATTTTTAGGGGGGAAAAAAAAAAAGGTTGTCACCACTTTGGTAACCACTGGATCTTACTTCTGTTAGGTGGCACCAAAACCAGGCTGAGCAGCTTCTCAAGTAAACACACATGAGTTTCCTACTTAGTGCAACCATTATATTTTGAAATGTACTATTTTTCAAAGCAGAAATTTTACAAATATCACCTGTATCAACAATGAGAATATTTCTTTTCCATTTCTGTCATATTATACTTTCATGTAGGGCTCCTGTTGTCGTATGGAAATGGACCTTCCTAATCGTACATTGAAGGAAGCAGCACAATTTGCTTTGATGTCTTTTTAGTCCTGTGCTCCATATGAAAGACTATCTGGCAAGCGGTGACAGCAGTGCATTAATACATAAAATAATTAGGAAGAGCACTTAATGAAATTATGTGTGTGTTTATACATCCTAAGCCTTGTGGCCACATTATCTCCTCTCTCATCAAACCATGCTCCAGCTACTTTGAAAAGTATTATTAGTGATTTCTCTGTCTACCAGAAGAGTCCGGAGTTCACTCCCCAAGAAAAAGTGCTGGCTGGTGAGGACATGAAAAGCCGTTTAGACCTGCCTGGGCTTTGCCCACACCTCACTTTCACAGCAGATTAGCTGGAAGGAGATGTGCTCCTGTTGCGGTGGCAGGGCTTGCATAATGCTCCCCTGAGAGCACGAGAGAGACTTTGAAAGTTTTATTAGGTTTTTTATTAGATCGTGATACCCATTTTCAGTAGCCAGCTTGTCCAGTTGCTCGCAAATTATGGTAATTTGAAATACTGTACTGGATGCTATAGGCTGCCCTTAAGTTTCCCCAGAGCATACCGCTCTGAATTAAATGCTGCTAACTCCTTGGCACTGGGGAGGATGAATTTTCCCAGTATGAAGGCAATTGTCTGCATTGGATTCATTTCGCCATGAAACTGAAGAGATGAGCATGTGACATGATGTATTTTACAAGGTACTTAACAAGAACATGATTGGGAAAAAATTGAAATCCATGAAATCAATGCTATAACCTAATATTGTTTGTTCGTAGTGACTACTGGAGCACAACAAGATCAATGTCAGGACAGCACTATTCACTCTAAGTATCAATGACCTGGAAGAAGTCGTGTGAAAGGATGGGACCTGCCAACAGCACAGCATGGAAGGAGGCTCACGAGGAGAAAATACAAGCAAAAGAGTGATACAACTCAAAACGACTTGAATTGGCCCAAAAATAGGTAGATGGAGCAGTTCAAGACAAAGTAAGTCACAAGTATTTTCTGGGGAAAAAAAAAAAAACGCAGTCATATTGTTATGCTTTCTTTGTCCTGCGTTACCAGGTATGAAGGGAAGGCAGAGAAGCAGAGCAGAAGGCTAATTAAGGGTCCTGTAAATGTACCTGTAGGTAATGAAGACAAGAAGCAGAGAGCAAGGAAGAGAGCCTGGAACTGGGTGCTGGTGGAGGCTGGCAGAATTAAGTCAGCCAACAGCAGGAGGCAAAAAACTTTCCCTGTATCTTCAGGCTCACTAAGTTTCTCCTAGATGGCTTGTTCAGAGACCACCAAATTGTACCTCTTCAGCCTTACATAGCTGTGCCTGAGTATATGACTTCATATTTGGCCATCTCAAAGCCATTTCGAATGCTTTCAGGTAACCCTCCAGTCCAGACTGCTGCACCTGCTTCCATGTGTTGCTCTACTCCATCACTGTGTTACTGTGACTGGACACAGTAGCTTCTGAGCATGATAGAAGGCTAAATATCTGTATTAACACTCTTGTTTTACTCATCTGAATTAATAGTAACAATTATAAGCAGTAAGATTAGCAGTATTGAAGAATGTGGCAGCAGAGCAGGGGATCCCCCAACCTCTGCTAAGACAGATGGGCAATAGGGAGCTACAGCTGGTCTGTCCTCGCCCCAGGTAACAACCCATTTCCAGAGGACATCATCCCAAGCTCTGGAAAGAAGTCCCAGATGACTTCTGCTGTCAACACTATCAGGGCGGCTGTGGGACGTAACGCTCAGCAGGCCCAGCACCTGGTGCTCCATCTCCTTCCCACTCTTGTCTCTAAAAAACTGTGGTTCCCACCTGATATTTCCATCCTGCTGCAGGAACAGCTGACGCAGACACCGGGATGGTGTGTTCTTCTTCTGGCTGTGACGGCCACGTCCCCAGTCTTGCATTTAGGATTATCACCAGGTATGAGTGGAAATCCTTGTAACGGTTTTTTTTCTTTCTTTCTTTTTCATGCTTGAATTGCTTTCTGCGCTTACGGCTTCTTGAAGTTTTGAACCAACTTCTTGTCAGGCTTCTTTGAGAAGAAACTGAAATTGCAGTGAGTGGCTCTGGCTAAATCTGAAAAGCTTAATATTAATATATTGATCAGCTTATCAGGGTTGATCCAGCCTATGCCAATATTTTCCACTGGAGGACCTAAAAAAATAACACAGCACATTTCTTCTCTGCAGCTTAACTGTATTTCAGGTTACGTAGTCATGTACTTTAGTAAAAAGAGCCCCTTTCTAGTGCTATTTTCAGCATTGCAAAAAAATCCAGAGCTGGCAGTTTTTACAGTTTCAGTCCAAGACCAAGCTTCAATAAGCTCACACAGCTCTAATGATTGTTAGTGAAAATGTAATGGGCCATTTGAAATACAAATGAACGCTGGTAGGTAAAGGGATTCTTTTTTTCTAGTGGAATCAATTTACACTAGCTATTTAAAAAATATTAAAATAAATGTAATGCCATTAAATGTAAGCTCAAAACCCATTGAGAGCATTAGTGGCCAAATCTGCCAAAAAAGTCGTCATGCCAAGAGCACAGGGCCAGATCCTGCTCTCAATTACTTTGGTGTTAAGCCAGCATAACTCCCCTAATTTCAACGGGCTTGTTCTGAAATAACACTGGTGTTAAGTGGGAGCGGAAAGGAACTCCTTTCCCTCACAGGTAATTTTTGCAGAGCCCCAAATTACCCTCGGTGACCCAGCTCATTTCTCACCAGCCTCAGGTATCCTGTACATTTATTTAGCATCCCCCTTTTTGCCAGGAGAAGGAGATAGGACTGACGTACAGGCATCAGTGAGGGGCCGGGGCAGCATTGGGGGGGGTGTCAGAAAGGAACAGGTAGAGTTGTTCAGCAAAACTATTGGGGGTTTTTTGGGAAAAAAAATTAATGGACCAAAACCAGTAAGAAGAGCTAATCGGAGTCTGTCACTGCAGAATAATTAAGAGCTAAAGTAGAGTTCAAAGTTTTGAGGGCAATGAGCTAAGCAACAGGGAAAAAAAAAAAAGAAAGCTCTTTTAAAATAGTGTTTAATTTTATATTACTTACAAAGAAAAGGAAGGAAAAACAGCTAAATCATGTAGTTAATATTTATTTTAAAAATTTATAATAATATCCCAAATTCCCTTTAGTAGTCAAGAGCTTTTGCGGGTAAACCCTCCCTCTTCTATATGACAATTTCTAGAAACTATTAAATATCATATTAATATACTTTGTTGGGAAAAAGAAAAAAATATTTGAATTGGCATAAAGCTCAACTGGAAAGGTTGGCTCCTGGTTCCCTGGTGATAAAGCCAGGCAAATAACCAAGCAAGGAAGAGGGGAGCAACAAAGAGAAAACTCGTCTACTCTGACTTTCATCCTTATTGCTGGAGAAACCTGGAAAAAGTACACAGGCTTTCACTTGGACATGGAAAATTCATCTTGGGGAGGTCTAGTATTTGCTATTGCAAATAATCTAATCAAAGCTTTCTATTTGCACTGTGAAAGCGTTGCCTGGTTTTCAGGTAGCAACAGTATGTCCCTTTTCTTTTAATTCATTCTCTTTAACTCCAGTTTGTACCCTTTATTTTCACAAACCCAAGCTACACTTGCCTGACCCCGGTGCCATCCAGCACTCAGCACCATTACAGCCATGCCCTTTTCACCAGCAGCCCAACCGTGTCCAAAATTGGGTTCAAAAACGTGGACGATAACTCAGGACACGCCAGTAAGACCAGCCGGGTTAACGGGATATAACAGAATAACAGAGAAAATATGACCAATGTATTTTCAATTCAGCAGCTCTGCAAACAGCTGCACAGAGGAAAAATACTACATTTTCTATTGGACAGCACTACAAATATTTTTATTAAGATTTATTTGGGGGAGAAAAATTAAATAGATACAGACCTATCCTTTCATTTGCGACATGTAAATAATAGGGAGTACTATTTGTCACATTCCTTGATTTCATGACGGTTACAACCGGCAACTGAGGAATAATTTCCTTTTAATTATTGTTCAGTTGATTTTCCCTTTAATTACTGAAGTTATATGACTAAGGCAACAAAATATGTAATGCAAGATCTTTCCATACGGTAGATTTTCTTTAATAATAATGGTATTTTTATTGTATTCAGTCTGAAAAATATATAGTTTTTCAGCAATGAAAAGCAGCTACAGATTCTTAAAGTGTGTATTTTTCATTTCCTTAAAAAATATTGGAATTTTTTCTTCTGTACATTAGAATCCTATGCAAAAAGATTTAGGATTTAATAGGTTTGACATTGGAGGGAGGGTAAAATGTATAAAGTTCCTTGTCTTAACAAGAGAAAAGCCAATGGATCTAAAAATACAGCCCTCGGGCTCCTCCTCTGGCCTTTGCTTTGCTGCCAGCCTGGCCAAGGGAATGCGGCTTTTCTTGCCTCTCTGGGGCTCTGAATTTGGGAAAACCAAAAAGGAACCACATTCCAAGAACCTCCTAGCTCCAGATCATGGTGTGTATTTTTTTTCCCTACCTCTTTATGACTTAAATAGAATTTAACAGTGCTCCAAGTTCCCTGTTTTTTCATCAGACTGTAGAAAGGGTTTTAACGCAAACAGTGCTATCTGGTTTAGAGCAGAGCAAAGTTGGCATTTTGAGACTGCAGAGCAATGCTAATTTTACTTTCCAGTCTTTCACCACTAGAGTGAGGTTCTGGTTGGGTCACCGGAAAATAAACTTGTTTCAATGGCTTTTATACCAGATAAGATCCAAAACGAGGTACTCGTGCCAAGTATCACAGAAAGACTTGAAAAATAATGCATTGCAAAGAGCGACATTTAGATTAGGTTATTAAATGAGGGGAGGAGGTTATGTGTGTATAACGCATTTGTGAGTACTTTTGGGAATTTTTTGAACCAATTTCTGCTGTCTTCCCTGAATCAGTGTTTTCACTGACTTCAGCAGGAGTTTTGCTTGCATAAAAGCTTCCGAATCCGGTGCCAGGTTTAACCACTGGGGTTGTGATCTGTCTGGAAAGCCAGAGGAATTAAGATATTTGCCCTGCTCTCGCTGCACTGGAGCTGCCTCCCTAGCACCCTCGTGCTCCTTGGAAAATCCCAGCTATAGTTTATCTGAAATTAATTTGCCCACACTGTTAAGTCAATTACCCAAAGGAACAGAGACTCGATTAAAAATCTATTTAGTTCAATAGGAAACAGTATACTTGGGATCAATTTTTTTTTTCCTCTTCGACTGCGAGGAATCTTATTGTATCCCTGTATAAATAATAAAGGTGGTGCACTATCCTCTCCTGCTCAAGCATGACTGAGCAGATACAGATTGTGCATAGCTCATGTCAGGAGCATCCAAAGAGAGACGGGATGAAGGGTATCTCAAACACCACCTCCATCACAGGGCAGGTTCCTGCTCCATGGGGTAACCCAATGGGTGGCTCAGACGTGCCAGGCCATGGGTACCTCTCGCTCCCCTCCTTTCCAGAGGGTGGTTGTACCTGTCTCACTTAGAGAAATGTTCCTATTGTCAAGCCTACAGCAAACTGTGTCCAGACAGATTGGTGTTCTGCTCAAAGGAGTCCACATGAATCATGTATTAGTTCATTTAAAAGCACTTTGTAGACAAACATGCTCACTCTATCAGCAGGCATGGGGATGCAAATACTTCACTCAGTGTATATGAGCCCTGACAGGACATCTGTGATGCATGGCATTGAGAAACAGCTCATTCCGGAAAGATTAGGCAATAACGAGCAAAAAGGCTCACCGTGTTTTGTCCTTTTTTACAGCAAAATGAAAATTTAACTTCACCATCCTGTTGGAAACGGAGTAAACATTATCAGCTGAAAACTAGCAACAGGAAGAAGTAAATGATTTACAAGATATTCTTCAATCATTTAGCAGAAAAACACGAGTTTGTGGTTTAGGGGCTAGAGTCCTCTTGCAGAAGGCAACTGTTCTCCAGGAACCTTAATGCCAATCTACCTGCTGCGTGGGACTGCTTTGGAGGTGAGGAAGAATTAGAAACATTCAATAAATGCCAAAGACATCTTTTGTGCACTATCTGCTCTGCAGATGCTGATTGCTTCCTGTAAATTAAAGCAAGCTAATGAGCGTGCATGATAGCAAAATATTTGGTGGACTCTCATTAGCAGATACAGTGCATGGAATTAATTTCACTGAGAGAATAGTAGAATAGTTTATATATAGAAAGTGTAGTTTGCAAAAGCACTAGTCCTGTGCTTTTCCAACTGCTAATCTGGTATGTTTATTAACTTTATCCCCTATTTCTTTTAATTACATGGTCAAATATGAGTGAATCCTATTGTCACATTAAATGAGTTTGGGGTTGTTCATTTTTTTGATCCTCAGAAAATTCAGGAATTCATTTGTTCTCCTGAAGCCCTAATTTTTCCTTAGCAGTAAACCAAGTACTGGAAGTAGTAACCCAGGCAATCAGAGTATTGTTACTGTTCCCTGAAAGGTAATATTTTTGAATAGCTCTGCATATTTAACAAGGAAGATGTGTTTTGAGCAATTTTTAATAAAGTAATATTTTACTTTTCCCAATTCGCCCTTGTAGGAAACTGCAAAGATCAGTTCTGGATTGAGATTGCATCCCCAGTCTTGGATCCTTTAACATCCCAGAAGGCACACATGAAAAAGAAAAATCCCTCTACTTACACTGTGAATAGGTGCTAACAGCTTTAAAGAATTACCTACCAAATATTAGGTGCAATTTAAAACTACATTTAAAGCAGCAAGGGTAGTTTAAAAGTCTACGTGGCCAGCTAAAAGTCAGAGAGAGAAAATTACTTGAACACGTGTTGGATGAATTTCTGTCTGTGTGGGAGATATCGCACTGGTGGGATAATATATCCTCTGTTTAAAAAAATTGGGGAGGTTCTATACCTGGTCTGCTGTACGCCATACCATTCAAAATCTGGTCAAATGCTTTGAGATAATTTCCATTTACTATAAAAAGAAACACAACTATGCTATCTAAGCATTGTGGAAGATTATTTATATTGAAAGCCATCCTTAGGCTAAACTATTAAATGAGGATAATGGATATGAGCCACCTAAGGCACGCGGAGGACTCGTTAATGAATTACTTGGTGAAACAAAGTCGGATGCTCAGGTAGAGGCTGGGTTGGAATAATGTGCTTTTAGAGGAGCAGGGGTACCGAGGAGGGGTCACGTCGTGTGAAGAGCTGGGAAATGCACGATGAAATGTTCCATACATTACCCTACACCTGCTTCCAGGGCTGTCCAAGGGCCGCTGGGTTACCCGGTACAATATTTACCCAGTATATTGTGTGTTATATCAATTTGAACACTCGCTGTAACTTATTAGATATTTATTAGCTTCCACTTTAAGCCTCAGTCTATTTTGCAACCCCGATGCCCCCTGTTTTATGTAAAAAAGATATTTTAATAGATATAATTTAAATTAGTTCCTAACTTGATAACTCGTTACAGTCTGCTACTCTAATGAAACCTGCACTAATGACTGCCTTCAGTAGGCAATCCCTAATTTTAAGAAGCCATTTTAAAATATTCATAATGTATCTGGTGCAGTGTTGTTTGAACTGTATTTAATAGACATCTTGACTTGGCTTTTCCCTGTGGTTCGCAGAAGTCACTGTCAACAGTGATTCCTCCAGCCCTGTCTTTGGTGGCTGTGGGCTGGGATCAAGGGCCACATCTTTGGTCCTGGCAATGGGGACAGAGACCCCACATCCCAGGAGAGAACCACCTGACACATATCAGAAAAATAACCTCAAATGAATTAATAGAATGATTAATAATTTAATCAAGACATAAACATCTAAAAGGCATTAAGCCAATGTCTCTGCTGGCTGAAGAGCATCTGTGACAACTCATGTTTGTGCTGACAGCTAAAAAAAGTTGTCATTTAGTCAACTGACAACTAAGTCACTCTGTGACTTTTACCTCTCCGTGGAGATAGGGTAGATAAGACACATCTGAAAACTTGTGGGTTTTTTTCCTAACAGGACATTGTCTAAAAATAAATGAGGTATTTGCCATCAACTGGATCCATCCAGACCCTGCACCTCTCCAGACCAAGCCCTGCTGGTGCCAGGAGAGCCATCAAGGCATGCCAGGCAATGCTTCCCACCCCACCTGGATCAGCAGGGCTTCCTAAATTGGCCACTCCTCTTTCCTTGGACATTTTACTTCCTAATTAATGCAGAAATCGCCCTTCCAGCCCCAGCAGGCTGCATGGATTTGACCTACTGGGGAGTGCTGGAAGCACAATCATTGCACATAACCCTCACTAGATGCCCCGTGCTTCCCTGCCACCACCCCCAAAGAGCATCTCTGTCCTTTAAGTGCCATCCCCTTTCCTCAGGGGGCTCCTAATGCAGTTCTCTCCTTCTACCTCACTGGCTGCCAGGGAAGGATGCACTCGGGGCCTCTGCGCACCCACAGCAACAAGCAAAAAGGGAAAGTCAATATACAAACAGTGGTGATTAATATTAAATACCGAATGTGCATCTAAAGAGGGTGTTAACAACAAAACAACCACCAACAAACAAATGGCAGGGACGTAAGACAGCCAAACACCTGTAGATGTGGAGGCGTTGGTGACGCATGCTAAGAGCTGCTTTAAGCCAGCCATTGTCCCATGCTTTCACTTTGGTCTTCCTTTAACAAATTTACCTTGTAAAACACATAAGGCAAAAGTTAGATTTAACCTTTGCCCAGATGCAATGACTTTAGCCACAAGCCAGTGGTGTAAATATGAAATTATTCTCCAAATGCAAATTACCTGCTGAGGTAATTAGCACTCACAAACTAATATAAAATAATTTGAAGCATAATCTGACTACTGGTCTTTCTAGGGGTTGTCCCAGTCGCCACCAAATATGGGGGCCATCCATACCCCAGTGTTACTGGGACATCAAGCTGGCATTCTGCATTGCCTCCTTTATCATCTGTGAGAAAATAAACGAACTAAAAATCTCCCTCGGTGGCAATTTCCAGGGAGAAGAGAGCACCAAATGGATTTTAAACAGGCCAGTCCCCAACACATGAACAGAGTTCAGGCCAAATGTCCTGCCAGGGGGCAATCAGCAGGAGCCTGCTGCCAAGCCCTGGTCCCTAGCTCAACACCTCGTCTGTGATAAAAAGCTGGTCTTTAAATCAAAGGCAGCTCACAACGAAAGGAAAAAAAAAAAAAACCAACCCAAAGACATAAATCTGCATTGGCTACCAGCCCAGTGTGATCTTCCAGTATATTTTTTGCTGATGCTACTTCTGGGATGGGACAAAGGAAATGGATGACACTGAGACATTGGTGGCAGGAAGACCACCAGATTGCCCGTAAAGAAGGAACAGGAGAGTGGGTGTAGATGACATTGCTGTCATGGGCCTCAAGTTCATCTCCAACTTTTTTCCTGCCTCCTGGGAACTGCAGCATCTCAGTTAACCTGGCTGCACATCAGAAATGTGCTGAGAAGGGCTTTGTCAGAAAGATGTTGTACTTTGTGCCCGTAGAATGCAACAAATTAGCAGGATTCACTTCAGTAACATTTTTAGGAAAACAGGAACCATCCCAACTACTGTAAGGGACCTGAGATTCTTTTGTCACTACAACACAGGCGTTTTTTGTTGAAATTCACTTAAAACCAGGGCAGTGATATAATGAGCATTTCTCTGAGAAATGTCCAAATCAGATGCACAGCACACCCAAAAGCCAGGACTTCAGCTCCAAAAATAAATGGATTGGTCCCTGCTTAAACAACTGTTATGGAAATAATTCCAAATTATTCCACCTAAGACCTTAGTTTTGGCAGTTGCTTATTTAACCCCATTCTGGTATTATTAAGGACCCATCTATGGGACATTATCAACAGATGAAATAATAAGTTACAGCTGGGTACTCTTCATAAGTTGAATCAATCAAGGAGGACACAGTCAACCACTCAAAACAGTTACCAAGTTTCCTTTTTTTCTTTAAGAAAGAGAACAATAAAATCTGTTAATACATTTGGTTTGGGTTGTTGGTGGTTGGTGGGGGTTTTTTTTGTACAAGAGAATGAAAATCTGTTGCAGTTGTAACTTTTACAGTATGTCAAATATTTTCTTTTTTCCCTCTTCCATAATTATTTTTACAGAGAGCTGTTCTTTCAATCAGGTCGCTGAACTCTGAAAAACAAACCTTAAAGGCTGCTTTTGAAAAACTGAACCTTACTTTTCTTTCAATCGAAAGATTCACAACTTTCGTGTGTGAGCCAAGACTCAAAAAATAACATAAATCCTTTCAATGCTGTCTCTCTCTCTGCCTGTGTAACAGATATTTCTGCTAACATTTACTTTTGTAATTTTTCACATTATTCTAGCTCTCAGAGGTTAATATTTACCATTCGTTTTGATATTCACAAACTACAGAGGTAGGCTTGCAAATATCTGCCCTGGGAAAATGAGCAGCTCTGCCAGAAAATATGTTCAAGTTTCTTTGTGGAACTGTGGGAGACAACATGCCATTGACAACATTTCACTGTATTCATCTGTTTGCATTTTAAACATCTGCACAATCAATTCATACAGTACAACAATTGGTATTTAAAAGGAATAACCAGATAATTACAGCAAATGTTTTTCAGTCCCTTTGAACAGCAAACATGAATTGGGGAAAAAAAGCTTACAAAAATCCCACAGTGAACCAAGATGTGTGTATATATGTATATATATATATATAATATATATAGGGGAAACCACTCAAATCATACCCTTAAACAGAGACCACACACTCATTTTCTGGTAGGCACCTACAAATACAAAAGATACTGCATGGCAGCAAAATTGAACAGCAGACAGAGCTGCCTGTGAAAGCTGACCCACTACTTGCAATAATATCAAATCATAAATGAATTAATTTGCTTGCTGACCAAGTAGTTTGCCATATTAAAGTGCAAGTTTGCAAGACATGTATTCTATTATCCCAGATTGCACTCTTGACACTTCACATTATGAACACTTAGCATTCATCCTTTGATATTTTGAACACTGACTACAATGAAGCTGTCAGCACAAAGGAATTTTTTATTCAATTTTCAGATGTAACAAGCAAGGATCTTACAGAACC
>BJBW01001846.1:169840-184747 GCA_004320125.1 Scolopax mira | reverse complement strand
AAAAAAAAAAAAAAAGAAAAGCAAAAAGAGAGAACAGTGTATTTTGATCAGCAGAAGCTCCATAATCTGGACTCAGTCATCAGCAGGGAGGGCAAACCCCTCACAGGGAGAGCAAATTTTTTTTGTCACATCTTAGCATGTAGCTAAAATTTTAGCGCAAGTGCCAATTCCCCCAAAACTAGGATGCAATTGGCAGCCCACCCAGCCTTCTGAGGTAATAGAAGAATATGTTTTTATATATGTATATGTGTGTATAGATGTATTTACAGACCGCATGAAACTAAATTTAATAAACATTCCAGGAAGGAAGGGACTTGGCAGAATAGTCAGACAATGAAATAAAGGGTTTTTACTATTTACTACATGGCTGTATTTTAAGACCTTGTAGAAAATGAACTCCTTGGTGATCACATTCCAACAAATTTGGAAATGTTTTTCAGTACGCCATGTTGTATCACTTACCGCTGGACAGTGGTCGTTTTAAAGCCTCGGTATAAGACTCAAATATTTGATTAAAACAAATTCCACCCTAAGCCTGGGTGTTCTTTTTTTATGAGGGATTCAGATACAGAAGTGAACTGAATGACTATGGTCTGCTGATGTCCCAACAGCACCAACTGTGCCAAAGTTCAGCTGTACAGGGATTCATTTGGAGTACTCACCACCGCTGAAAATAGTAATAAATAGTGTTTTGCAATGCTCTTTGCATTTCTTTATCTGTCCTTATTGTGTCTGGGACGCACAGATGAGAACACCAGTTTATCTCATCTCCTTCATCAGAACTGCAATTGGAGCATATACAAGCAATAGTTTTTTAAAGTGCCACTAGACTCATAGTGGTATCCAGGTAACAAAATAAAATAGCAAATGAGAGAGAGAATACTGGAGGTCGTGGAAATACGGCCCTATAAAGATACACCTCGGATTCCTATGCATACTCAAGTAACAAGGTAGGACTGCAGGGAACAAGTTGATGGCTTTCTTCGTGCAGTGCTGCAGACAACTACGCTTTTTCACTCAAATTCATTTGCTTACAGGGAACCAGGGAAATTTTGACTAGAGCCGGCCAAAGCTTAATCTTTTCAGTCTATAAAAAATTTAAACAGTTTGCTCCCATTTCATAAATGTTGACATTTCCCACGAAGGGAAAAAATATCATATCAGAATGTTTCCTTAAAAAGAAATGGGGAAGGACCCTCCAGCTTGGAAAGGCGAGACCCACAGTTCTGACCCTCTGCCAGGAGCCCAGCAGCATGAGGGGCTCCCCAACTGGGGGCTGTGGGTCCTCCTGGGAGCTGGGGCTCCACATCTGGGGGACATCACTGCCAGGCTCAGCTTGACCCTCCCTGCACAAACGGTTCCATGCTGATGTAGGAAATATGGGTGGTGTGAGCCTCCTAAAAAACTGACAGTTGCTTGGTGTGGTCCCTGGAAACCCATGAAGCAAGCCAGCTGCTGACCTGGTAGAGGCTGTTTGTCCCAGGTGTCAACAAGTACTTCTGCAAAGTCCTTCACCTACAAGGAGCATATATGGATAGGAGGAAAAAGAAAAGGAAAAAAAATAATAATTATCCTTGTAGCATCATTAGAGGCCTCTAAAATCCACAATGTCAAGAACCAGAGCTGTGGGAAGGTCCTGTGTGTTCCATTACTCAGGGGTCTGGATTATCAATGGGCTGAGTCATGCTCCAGTCATTCTCTTAAAGAGAAAAGTAATAAATAATGGACCTGACCCTGAGCTGTGATAAACCTGCATGGTGGTTTTGGTTTTATGTGAGGCCTTGATGCTTCAACATGGCCAATGTCCAAATAAAATCCAATGAAACTCCACCAAAACTCCACCTGGTTGCAGAAGTGCCTTCTGTGAAGTTGAGGTTTGGATGTCCAAGTGGGATGGGAGTAGATATTCCACACCTAATACAATGCAGCTGAACAGGAGACCCAGAACTCTAGTTTTCCTTCTGCCATTTAACATACCTCATAACCCCGAGGACATTGTCTTAAACAAAGGCTTGAACTCTGAATGAATTGTAATTCTTGCAGCCTTGAAACCCAGGAGAGTGCAATCCTTGCCAGAAAGATCCTGAAGGGGAGAAGAGAAAAAAAATAAATAAACTTGATAATTATGAAAAAAAGAATATGCACATCCATAGTTTTGCTAAGTTTGGGATTGACTAGAAGAATCAAAGTAGTAGCCTGGAGAGAAAATCTGTATTTGAGGTGTGAGGTTAACTGACAAAAATCAAACTTAAGACTGAAGACTTCAAGAAGAGCTAAAACCTACAAGAAACCTTACAAGAAAAAAGTATCACATTCTTTTTATGACCAAGAGGCAAAACTAAGAAAAATATTTCAGACAGAAGAGCTGTTATTTTTGTAGCTTTGAAACAATACGTAACTAGCACAAAAGATAATATGAGACAAGACAGGTAATCCAATCATTTTAGAGTTTATGACTGCAATCTTCTCCACATGAGAGACTTGATTGTGCTTCATTTCTTTCTGTAAGTGAATAAATTCAGGGAATCACAAGCACAATTATTCAGATTCGTGTTTTCTTCTCAGGCTTCAAAAGTCAGAATCAAAGGACCAGTGGCCTTGAGTGCTACAGGAAAACTTCATACGTGAGCCTGAATTATATCCGTACAAGAAGCAAAATTAATAGAAACGCTACTGCTCCACCAGTATTTTTTTTTTAATAATGGCAATTTAGAATATTTCTTATTCCCATTTAATATATGGAAATTGTGAAAGTCTAAAGACAAAGAATCTGACAATACTGAGAAAAGATTGTGCTATGGCTAAGGAAATGTTATCAACTGTGTTCATCAACAAATGAAACTAAACCAGAAGACTTGTCCAGATTCACCATCGTCTGAAGGCAACAACCTGGAAACGCATTTGTGGTGGACATCTGGTACTCTCTACCAACAATTTCACTTTACAGATGTGTTCCAATGAGTTATTGCCAGTGTGGTTGCAGCCTTTGTGAAGCAGCTTTATTAACTTGAAATATTTTGTAATGCCATTCCTTCCCTCCTCAATCCCATGTTCAGATGTGGGAGAGGACAGCAGAAGTTCCTCATTGCATCACTCCCTCCACCCCAAGATTTCAAAGCATCTTTAAGCCTGGAAGATACATAGGCATTGCCCACACTTTAAGCAAAGGTAACAAAAGATCGGTAAAATAGTTGGTCCAAAGTCACACTGCGTGACAGAAGCAAAATCGGAGCAGAAACCAGATTTCATCCTTGATCTTGTGCTTTAAGCTAACGGTTATTATTCATTAAACAAATCTGATGTTTGATTAACCTTGCATAAAATTCTGTGACTGATATGAGCTCTCCTCCATATGTGGCGCTGGAAATACCCCACCATTTCTAGAATAATTCAGCAGTGGGGATATGAACAGAGCAGGAAGACCAAAAGGCAGTAAAAAAGCAAAAGGAAATTGGCTGCTGCTTTACCAATTTCCTGTTGGGGCTCTTCAGGCTGTATTGCTCAGGACAACCATTGCGGAGAGGTTTGCAGTTCTGGAAAGCTTTTATTGACCTCTCTGTAAATACAAAATGGCCCGTGAATTAAATGGGAGGGTCACTACGAGGAAGTTCAACAGACTTGGCAGATTCTTGGGAATAAGCGAGGCAGGGATGAAGGGGACTGATTGAAACTGTGCAGTTATTGTGTGAAAGATTCCATTTCTTGGGACCAAGCTCCCCCGGGGGTTTTCTAGGCCAGGATTTACAAGGCTAATGAAGGGTGTTGGTTTTCTCCCTTCTGCCACAAAAATTTCAGCTACAGAGAAGCCAGAGTTACAAGCAACTGTCTTGCTGCTGAAAAGATGTTTGCCAAAGCTGTACATCACCCAAGAAATCCCCTTTTCTCCCCTCGTGTGAACACACTATCCCTCGGTCCCGTTGCATCCCTGCTCTTGAGATGGGACTAGGACTTTGGTACCACCAAGCTTTGTTCACTTGGCCACACAGTTTTCCCTGTGCTGCAAGAGATTTCTCTAATTGTACCAAAAACTGAGCAAAATGAGCTATGCAAAAGTACTTGCTCTTGGATTAACTCCCTCTCCTTTTTCTGTTTTCTCCTTTTTTGTTAGCATTGAACAATCAATATTTTATTACCATTTCTTTTTATAGGAGTCGAAACAACTTACAACTATTACCTCTACAAAACTCCCATGTTACCACATTAAACTGTTTTATCCACATGGGTATTGTATGTCCTTGATTTGAAATTAACTTTTTCTTCAATTAGTTAAAAAAAATAGAGGGCATAAAGATTCTTCTCTGTATCTAAATGTTAAATTTTTTAATTTTTTCTTTGCTTACCTTTGTTCTTCTAATGTCACTGAAACTCTGAAGAATTACGTGCAGGGAAACAGTAGATTCATGATTTAGATCATAATCTCCTTGATAAAATCCTAAATTAAATGAACAGAGTTCTTATTACTTAAAGTTCCCAGCGAATTAGTACTGTGAACATAAGAGAAAAGGCTGGCAGTGATTGAAAAGATATCTGTGCTTTGTTCTTGAGATTTGTTTCTTTCAAGAAAAAACAAAAATATTTAATTCAAGAAGTTACCACTAACTTTGGAATTTCTGATATATTCATTTAATCTCAAAACTCTCCATATTTCACAGAGGCAGAAATCTCTAAGCTGTTGCAGTTGTTTTTAAACAGGAAACCCACTTTAGGACGTGCTGACAAAATCGGCTTTTCTGTACCGTCCTCAGAAGAAACCCACAATTATTACAGTGTGCAAACGCTCATTTATCACGGTTTATTCGTAGCGATATAAAAGCCTTGGACAAGGACACAGAGTGGTTGAGATTTGTAAAACACAGATGTGTGGGAATCGCTGCCTGAGCCCAGTTGGGACCAAAAATCAGAGCATAAAGAGGCAGAGGAGGAAAATTATTAGCTCGTCTTCGAATGACAATTTCCGAACATATTAATGATCTTGAAGACTGACCAGGGGAGTCAGCAAACAAGTGTGTGAGGGGAGAGAGAACTTCTTCAAAGGGAGACATCTCGTCCACAAATCTCCCGAATCCTCTCAGATATGAAACAGAAAAGTTTGTAAAACTGAACAAGTGGACAGGCTTCACAGAACCAGCAATTCATAAAATGTAAAAATCTCTATTTCTTTTAATTTAATATAATAACCTGGAAGTTTGAGGGGATTCTGCCACTTTTTTGGCCTTGAAGATGTGTATACAAAATCAGTAATGCATGAAAACAATAACAGGTTTAGAAAGGTGGACTCCTATAGGACACACTGATTTTTTTTTTGCCATAAAAAGGAGGGTTTGGGGGGTGGGAACTCCTAACATAATAGAAATACAGAGATGCCCAAAACCTCAGGAAAAAGCAAGGGAATATGAAGGATGGATGCAAATGCTTGCTTTCTCAATGCCTTCGGGCCTGACTTTATTCGTTTTGTTTTACCAGTCACGAGTAATTTGGCTACTCGATAGTTATGCAGTATCCTTTTGTTAAGCCCTATATTGATGTTATGATCACTGAAATAGCTAAAAATATGCTGATCCCTAGTGGCACACAAGAAGGTGGTGGTGGGGAAACAAAACCAAAAACCAATAAAAACACAAACCAAACCAAAAAAGAACAGGAAAATAATTTCAGAAATATATTCAGAAGCCATCTGTAAATTGCTTCCATTTGTCATGCTTAGGAAGAGAATGCATTCTGCAGATCAAATCCTTTAATCCTTGCAAATGTGATCAAATTTGTATCACAGTAATTTTACATATACAGAAAAGCAGATATTTAAAGTCTCCTTCTTTTACAGAGATGATGCAAGGAGATATTACAGGAAGAAAAAAACCTGTCACAGCGTCTTCCTTCTGTCTAAACTTTTTCTATAAACATAGAGCTATTTATATGTTTTTCCCTTACCTTTTTCCAAAAAATAAGCCTGGAAGCAGGCTGAGATGCTTTTAGCCTCTCGCAGCCGCTCCGAGCTGCACACACATCCCACGGGGTCCATGCAGAGCAGAAATGTCCCTGAGCTGACACACCGGCGTTGCTGGCCCGGCCAGAACCTTCCCGGGGCTCTCCGCTCCTGCTGGTGTTAATGGGGCTCTCCTGCAACTGCTTACCCCCAAAATTTTCTACAGAAAAAGCCGTAATTATTATTGTAAAATACGAAGAGACCACAAACAGGAAGGCAAGGCACTGCCAAGTTATTATGTTTTTTAATTCAACTCCCTCCTCCCGCGTCTCTCTCCTGATTTCATAGAAAAATTATTTAGAAACATGTAAAATCTCATTTCAGGTGCCTAGCACCAAAACTGAGGCTATTTTTCCCTTCTTCCCCCCCCTCCCACCTCCTCCCCCCACTCCCCACGGGCTTAACACAGAAAGGTTTGCCCTAAATAATGCTGGAAAGGGTCACATCCAAAGCCTCAAGATTAACTCAATTCACCTAAAGCTTTATCAGGGATAAAGATATTTTTCATTCATCTCTTCTCTAGACGCCCAGTCAATAATTTAGAGAAAGATTCCTCAATTACTCCATTCACTTAAAAGATATCAATATCATAAAAAGATATCAATATCATACTTGGGAGAAAAACCCTGTAAAATTCAGCGCAGTCAAGTGCTGACTTTCATGTTGCCTCTTCAGAGGACGTGGAGCTGAGTCTTGCATGCGATTCCCCCGCCTGCAAAACACAGAGGAAAAGATCAGACAGCAGTGGGAGATCCCCCGGTCCTCCAGGAAAAGAGACAGAAATGAAAAGACTAGACTTTTTACTTATGTGTTTATCAAGAGTAAGAACAAATCATTTCTATTTAAAGGAGTGGTATTGGCACGTGCGATTGCCAATGATCCATTTAGTTAGTCCTGTGTCTTTTTAGCAGCAGTGGTCCATGCTAGATATTTCTGAGAAAAAGGGAAAGGAACAAAACAAAAAACCCAAGCCTTCTGGCACATGAACGTGAATAAATGTGAATTTTAATTCAAATTTATATGGGAAGAAAAATGGAGTGTCTTCATATTGTAAGGGAGAATTATTAACAACTTGAAAAGTCAGTCTGGTGCTAAAAGGCTAAAAGGTCTTCTAAGTAAAATTCCTGAGACAAACATGACTTTTAAGAGCAGGGATCAAAATTAAGATTTCACTGACTGAAATTGTCACTGACGCTGATTTTCAGCCAAGATTATGTATATGCCTGATACATGCACATGTGTGTTTTCACTTGGTCAGCAGAGAGTTTGAATTTCTTATGGAGACCACCAACTTTGCTGGACTTGTTTCAGTTCTGAAAAAAAAAATAAAAATGGAGAGAAATGCATTTAACTCATTCTTGCCACAAGTAACATGAACAACACATCAAGGATGTGTCTATCCCCAGACACGCACATCAGCAACCTTCCAACAGCAGAGTTAACAGGTGTAGCTGCAGGGAGAGTTTAGCTGAGGCTTTAATTAGTCTAACTACTGTTTTAAAGAGACAAATTTGATAAAGAGACAGGTATCTCACCGCACAAATCCCTGTGTAATCATGTAATTGCCAGCAGCAAATGGGCATCACTGAAAATTCAGCCAAGGTACCAACCGGTTGCTCATCCTCATCAGCCCAGGCTGTCAATTCTCACACAACACTCCCACCTCTTGTAGAAAACTTTCCTAAAAACCACCTGTTAATGAAAAGCCTTAGACAAAGAGCTGAGGATGACAGAGAAAGCCCACACATCACAACTTTTGGAAAACTCACCTTCAAAAGAAAGGACCCAGAGACTGGTCTGCAAATTGGAGGTTTTGCAATGCAAATGGGTCGGATTCAGCATTTTGGTTCCAGCCAGGTAACGAAGAACCTGTGGGTAACAGTCTCACCTCTGGTACGAGCCCACTTTTCATTTGTACCTCACAGCAACTCCACCATAATTCATTAACAGATGTAGCATTAAAAGGGAGTTGTAGGAGAATGAAATAAAAGAACGGCGGATAGATAGTGTTGCATTGATGGGTTCCGCTTGGTTGGTAACATCAAGTGGCAGAATGAGAACAGTTTTTAAGATATGATTAAATATAAATTTTATCAAAGGAGCAGTAAAACATTATAGCTTTAGGCTTTTTAAATTCTGTACACATCCTAGGATTCCAAAAATAAAGCTCCAGCTTCTTAAAATTGCATGTCTGCCTTGTATCATTTAAGCAAAGCCTTCATCCGAGCTCCACAGTGTTTTTATCTGCAGGACGGACTCGGGAGGGTTTAGCCAGGCGACAGGTTGGCCGGGGGGTGTCCTCACTGGCACACAAACTGTTAAGCTCCATCCTTACACCTGGAGTCCCTCAGTTGAACCCACATGTTATTCCAAACAGAAAGAGAAACAGGATGAGCCTGCCCAGCCTGGCAGGGGCACAAAGCCTCCCCCCACACTCCGGTGTCATCGCCCACATCTTGCATCACGTTGGGTGAAAAAGAAGGATTTTCTTCAGCCCAGGCTTCCACAAGCAGCCTCTGCCAAGCTTTCATCCCCCACTTACTTACCAGTAAGTGTACAACAAGTAAACACAGAGAGAAATAAAATGGATCAGATATTTACTTATTTATCTTGATTTTTCTGGGGAAATAGTTTTGCAGTCGGGTTCCCTTACAACCACAATAGACCTGGGAGAGCGAGGTCACCCTAATTTAAGTCAGTGTGCATTCTTTGGCTATTAAAAAATACCTATATTAATTAGTTCCTTCTCTAATTGCTAGGAACAAATATTCTGAAAGAGAAAATAAGGTGCAAAGCAATGTGCTATTGACAAGTACCAAAACTAGAAATAAATATTCAACATGGCCTTTTTAAGTCAAATGCCTAGCCAGTTTTGAATAATAAAGCAGGACAAAGTCATTTACACAGAAAAAGCTAATGATTTCTGTATTTTGCTGCTGGTAAAGAATTGAAGGATAGCTGATTTGAATCTTCCTTCAATCTCCCATCAATAAAACAGAGACAAGGCAGATTCGAAAGCTGATCTGGGAGAGTCATGTTTTTATAATTGCTTTTTACCCTCAGGCGTTTGAAATCCAGAGGGTCACGAGTGCCTGTGTTAGTGCTGGAGCAGGCCAAGAGGCCCAGTCAAAACCCTGAGACACAAATTAATTTGTTTGTGGTTCTCATGTCTAATTTGGGGAAAGAGAAAACTCTTTGCCACTTTATAATGTTATAATCTAATTAAAGGGAGAGACATGTGAAATATTTATGCAACCTTTAGGAAAAAAGGGAGAAGAAAAAATTTTTTTCTGCTGTCTCATTTGGGAAATTTTCTGAAATATGGGAATGGAACAATTTATAAAACAAATATAGAAAAACTGCAGAAAACCCATTTGTTCAAAAAAATAGTTTGCAGAATTTCAGAGTGGGTTAGGTTAGATGTTCTTATTATTTTGAACTAGGAGACTTGCAAAATTGCAAAGACACAAGCCGGGACTTCTCACCAGCGCATCCACATTACAGCCAATATTATGTTGGAAAAGAAGCATTATAAGCATAACTCTGCCTAGAAAACATCTAAATTATGCTGTGTTAAGGAGATACAAGAATGGAAAGTGCTATCAAGGGATAAGATTCATGGAAAAACAATTCAAGTTGCTCAATATTTTGTGTTCTCCAAGTGACATGCCCTTCCCAAATAGTAGAGTGTCAGCCTGATTTATGTAGCCAAAACCTAGAGTGTCTTCTCTGTGTGTAACGGGGTAGTAGGACATTGCACTGAGCTGCTGCCACGTCTGGCTTATCTGCATTTTCCCATTGCATTGGAATACAGAGCTCCAGTCCTGCTCCATTCATTGCCACCAACTCAAAGTGCTATTGTAGAATCATAGAATTGTTTTGGTTGGAAGGGATTTTTAAGATCATCGAGTCCAACCATTAACCCAACACTGCCACATTACCACTAACCCATGTCCCTCGGCACCATGTCTGTGTGTCTGTCAAACACCTCCAGGGATGGTGACTCCACTACTTCCATGGGCAACCTCTTCCAAGGCTTGTTAACCCTTTTGGTGAAGAATATTTTCCTAATAGCCATCCTAAATCTCCCCTAGCCCAACATGAAGGCATTTCCTCTTGACCTGTCTATCTCCTGTTCTTTGGGAGAAGAGACTGACCTCCACCTCGCTCCACCCTCCTTTAAGGAAGCTCTAGAGAGCAAGAAGGTTTCCCCTCTTTTCTCCAGTCTGAACAACCCCAGCCCCCTCAGCTGCTCCTCATAAGACTTGTGTCCCGGATCCCTCACCACAGAGCATCAGACATATAACCAACTGGAAGGAGACCAGGAGCCTGAAGAAGAGTAAAGTGACATTTCAGAGCCTCACCAGAATAACGCTGTCCTGAATTTAATGGGCTAAACCTAGAAGTTTAAGCAAATATTGATAAACAGAGATCCCGCATGCTTGCCAGGCTCTACAGCAGCACCATATACCACCTCCCAGCCCAAATCCTGTATGGACACCATATGGACACCATAACCCATCCAGGGGACCGAGCCTGCAGTCCCACCACTCCACGAGAAGCTACTAGACATGGCCTTATTAACAGATTACCTGCCCTTTGGGTGGTTCTTTATTGTCCATCGAGGCCAGACCTCTTCAAGTAAAGGTGTCCTGCTACCTGAGAGCAACCTAGCTTCAAGCTGCAATCCTGCAATAGACTGAAATTTTAATTTTAAAATGGTCTCAGTTTTATAATGAGGCTAGAAACTACCACGTCCCAAGGCTTTTTTTTAGCCAATAGTACAAGGAAAATTCAGAGTAATGTAAACACATGAATATTAAAACCCCACGCACTCTATAAGGGAGAATTCACTGCAAAGTGAAGAGATGTTGCTCTGTTTACAGCAAGCTTTTTCCCCAAACAAGGCAGGCTTCTCTTCACGCTCAGAATCGTTAAACTCCATTTGGGTGAAAACCATCACACCCGGTCTTGCTTCCGCGCGGCGGCTGACCCTCTCCACAGGTCCCTTGTGCTGCATAAAGTGTTTGCTTCCTTGGGAAGAACATAATGAAAATGGACAGTAAATCACTTGATTTCAAGTTTGCATTTGTTTATTTGGCATCTGATTATCACCTGCTCGTTGACCTTGTTTGATAGGTGATGGGACAAACTCTTAGAGCCCAGGATGATAGTGACAGGCACTGAAAACAGCAAAGGCTTTCAAACTTTGCAAAATAAGTAACGACCGAGCAAATATATCATCCCATCCTATGACTCCTGTCCTGTAAACATGTGTGTGGCCCTTAATCACACTAATAAAAATGCTGGAGCCAAAGGGAATACCTGAATGAGAACAAGTTTGCAGGGCCGGGGCTTATTCCTCTAGGTTTGTCAGAGGGAGCTTGTCAAATAAACTGAAGACTGATAGCTGCTATATTTTTCCTTATTATAATCCAGAAACAACATACTTGTCTGAACAAAATAAAAATAAGTCCTCTTTGAGGCTACTCTGTTTGCCTTGACAGCAAGCTTGGGTTTTAAGCCAAGATTCCAGATTGTTTTTGTGAAAACATTTCCACTTGTCTGAAAGAGTATATATAATGGATATGTGATAGCAGTAATGCAATGCTGAAGTAATCTCCGGAGAACGCCCGCATCTCCGGGGACGCCGCGCTGCACTGGGTACTACACACCAGGAAAATAAAATTGGTATTCTAACAATATGGAGAATGCCTCCGATTTGTACCGCGCAAAAAAATACCGGTCCTCATTTATAATTCAGCTGTAATGCGTGCTTTCCTTGTAGGAAGTGTTTTGCTTTTGGGAGGAAATGGAAGTGACAGTTTTGAAGGCTCTTTCTGACTTCACAGGGAATCAGAGCACAGAGTCAAGATGCCCTGGCACAGGGCACCGACAGCAACTGGTGGGGTGGGCAGGGTACCATCGAAAAAACCCCACATCTCGAAAATAGCTTCACGTTTATCACCCCACCGACTTTCTGCTAGCTTTGAAATTCAACATCATCATAACTTCTCTCGAACAAGGGGAAAAAGCAAGCTAAGGGAGGGGTGGAAGTAAGTCCATGTGCAGGATGATGAGGTTTTGTGGGGTGCCAGGGAGAGGGGTAATACCTCACCTCACACAGGTGCTTAGTGTGAAGCTGAAGATCTCTTCAATCTTCATATTAACCCACAGGATTAGGACCACTGGTTGAGTGGGAGTACCGGGCTCCTGGTAGGATCCTCCTGACGCTGGTGTCTACACAGAGAAGGTACAGAACTTGTGTGAAGCCAAGAAAATTGATAGAAGAGCAGGGACCCATGGCTGTCTCTCCCAGGTGCACCCCCCTTCTGACCAAAGCCCTTTAAGCTGCAGAAATTGCTTTGCCAACACAGTGAAACTGGTCACAGAAAGAGATGACAATTTTCAAATTTCATAGGCGTCACCAGCTGCATCCTTCCAGTCTTACTTAATCTCAACAGCACAGCCAGAGACAGGAGAGGACAGGTACAAACATCCACCAGAGGCTGGTACTGACAGCCTAGAGAGGGCCACACCAGTCAGCAAAATAAAAATTGCAGCAAATACTGAGTTTTTGCAGGGGAGTGACAGAAGGTAGCACTGTAATGTATCTCATTCGAGTGCATCCAAACAGTATAACGATATTTTCCAGGGAAGTTAATGGGGTTTCCAAACACACACATCTGAGGGCAGAATCTGGCCCTGAAGTTAACTATTTGAACAATGCAAATTTTAAATTTAAGACATATATCAAAGGTAAGCCTTACTGTTCAGTCATTTTACCGGATCCTGGCATAAGAAAAAGAATTCAATTTTAGAATCTGTCTGTAATTCAAAAGGGGGAGAAAGCAGTGTAAAATACATTCCTTGAAGAGAGATGCAAGTTTCTCATTTATATTCGATCTCGGATGAGATTTGGTAAATGCAGGCCCTTCCACAAAGTGAATATTATAGTGAGGCCGTAACATTTTACTAACACGAATTCATAAGGTGACCCTGGAGATCAACAATAAAACAAAATTCCATAATAGACTTAAATAGCAAAAAGGGTTCCGTGTTTCTGTTGTCTACCCAAATATGTTTCACTCTGTACCATTTTTCTAGGTGAATATCTCCCTATAATCTTTGCACGGGGCCTGTAAAGAATAAAATAGAATTTCAATCAACTAAAATCATGAAGCATTCTTGATAGCTGTATATTAGCTTTTTACAGCTGTCTTGGTTTTTATACTGTCTCTTACAGAACGGATTTCCCCCTCCCCATACCTATAAAAGGCAGGTAAATTAAACAAATTATGAACTATGCAGTGGTTGAATACTTTGTAAAATTGTAGAACCAGCTTTTAGAAACCTTTAATGCTCCATCTCCCAGAGGTGAAATGCCAGCCTCCATTCAGGTCTCTTTCAGTTGCCCTTGCCACTTCAAAATGTGTCTGGAAACAGCTCTGCAGATGGCCTCGTATGTTTTACAGGAAATATTACTTAAACATTGGAAAGGATCGAATTTCTCCTGTTAGGAATTACAAATCTGGATTTCATTTTCTCTCTCCCCCCCCACCCCGGCTCCTGCCCCCCAAACCATGGGAAAAAAATGTGACTGTTACATATGACACTAAGGAAGTATTCGAGATTTTTATTTTTTTTTTAATATGCCACTTGTATCAGAAAATAAAGAATAAATCTTGGAAATATAACCTGGTAAAATAAGTCCTTTTCTTCATATAAAATAGTAGCTAATCGAAAAGATTTCCCAAAAGCATCAAATCTTTTTATATAATATGGTCTGGAAAACATATTGCGTATGATTTCTATTTTTGCTCTTATTCTTATGAATGCAAAAGAATAATAAACTTTTCTTTCAGCTTTGCAGAGAGAGTTTCTTAACATTTGAAACATTTCTTACATATTGACCTTGGTTTATGTATTCTGCAAAGATTCATTAAGCTTATGGGGGTTCTATTGTCAGGAAAATGGTCAGCATTAGTAAAACACACAATTAAAATAGTAGCAGGTGATGTCAGTTTTAGTAGAGTTGACATTAATGACCTGTTCATAAGGGGCAATTTCCACACTAATGTCATGTTCTTTAAATGGAAATAGCCAGGAATACACATTTTCCATGTAAAATAACCCTTTTTGTAATTCATTAAATTCCCTTTCCCCCTATATTTAAGTAGACACCTTTCCAAGTGGGAGTAGAATTCCAAATAAAGACATAGGAAATTAAAATCAGGGTTCCCACAACTAGTCTATTTAATATTCATATTCAGGAAAAGATCCATAAACTCTTTTTTCTTCTTTTTTATTAACAAAGGAAGTAAACTCCCCTTGACAGTCTATTTTTCCCAGCCGTGTTCAAGAGGCAGGGAGTAACAACCACCTTTGTTTCGGGCTAGAATTAAATATCCTTCTATAAGAGCTGGGCAGAGATACATACAGGAGGATTTCTGCTGTCCCATCTACGGTGACACATCACTTTACCTGGATAGACATAGGATTTGTGCCTGAATTCTCTCCATGGATGGTGTAGATCTGGCAGAGTCCCTGGGGCAATGGTCAACGTGGTGCTGGAGTCATGGTCAACATGGCACTGCTTTCCCTTCAGTGCAAGATCTCCATAACCAAGAGTCATCCCTGTGAAAACCAAGGTTTATGGTGGGTGTGCAGGGAAAGACAGGCAGAAAAGGTGAAAGGGTGGGTGCTCAGCACCCCAAAAGGCCACCCTTCCTGCACCACCTCCTCCCAACACCTCCATCCCCTGTTTGGCCATTTCTGGGTCATTCCATCCTAAGGCTTACCCTGGAGTCACCCAACTCTCCCCAGACCATGGCTACACCAGCATCTCTCCGTCAACACATTTTCTATTGCTTTTTTTTCTCTCTTCACTCTCTAGAGGGGGCAAAAAAAAGGCTGAGGTGCGG